>SNQJ01S0013695.1:18778-38243 GCA_010110895.2 Picea sitchensis | reverse complement strand
TCATTTACAATTGAGAACCAACTCAATGTGAGGCTGCTACCTCTGTTTTACAAGATGCAACTTGTTTGAGAGCTCCAACTCTCTGGTTTCTCTAGCACCCACTAGAAGGAAGCACCAACTCCCTGAGTATTCCAGCACCAACTCGATGGAAGCACCAACTTCCTAAATGTTCCAGCACCAACTGGATGGAAGCACCAACTTCCAGTTACACAGGCCCCAACCTGTATAACAAAGAACACTTGTTCTCCCTAGCACCACCCTTCCACCCTGGTTTCTCTGGCTGCAACCAGATGGAAGCTACAACTCCCTGTGTTCAAGTACCCACTTGTACCTCTGAGGACAACAGTCCTCCCGAGCACCTCCCAACCTCCCTATAAAACTAAAGGATGAATACACATACAATTTATGCAGATAAATCACTTCTTACCATTCTTTTTCTATTTTGTAATTCTTCTCATTCTTTGTCCATCCAGCAAGTCTCCTCTGCATCACATTGTTCTGTCATTCTGCTCTTCTTCTGCTTGCTCTATCATTCTGCTCTACTCTATCGTTCTACTCTACTTCTGCTCTGCTGTATCATTCTGCTCTGTTGTATCATTCTCCTCTGCATATCATCTCATTATGTACCTCATTTCAAATGTCACACCACTCATCTCTTTCTTGTTGTTTCGTTCTTTTTCCATCCAGAACAGCCAACTCGACACTGTCTGTTTCGTCTCCTTTTATACACACGAGCACAACGTTTCAACTTCCCAACTCCTTGGGCAAGATGACGACAACTGTCCAGCCAACCGAAACGCCAGACGATCAAAAACTAATTTGCAATCATGAGTTTTACTAAACAGATTTGTAACTGAAAGTGTTAAGTGTGTGTGGAAAAACAGTAACCCTCCAATCACATTCAAACCTTATCCGCACCGTTGGATAATATTCATGATTCTTGCCTTTTAAATCGGGTTTTGGCATTCTTCATGTTTAATGTTCTCTTCACTTATAAATCCCGATACGCAAAATTCCATAAATCGGTCAAATCAACGATCCATGTGCAATCTTGACTCAACGGCTACGATTGTGTCGCGATATCGCATATCATGATTTCGGCATTTTCTGTTGGTGTTCTTTTCTCCTTGATATCGTGATTCGCGAAACTCCGACGTACAGTTTGATCAACGGTCCAGGTGCGATCTTGACTCAACGGTTACGATTGTGTCGCGATATCGCGTTTCGCGATTTTGGAAGTCTCGTTGCATTTGTTTACTTTCCATTCCATGTTGCGATCCCCGAAACTCCAACACGGTCTAGAATAACCGGTCTAGAATAACCGGTCTAGATTAAATCCTTCTCTGACGGATCAGATTACATTGCGATTTCGCATATCGCGAAATCGACACTCCTTATGTCAAGTGACTTTGTCATTTCTAAGTTCCGATCCCCGATGTCGATGCACCCCTTTGAATGCGCTAGCCCTGCTGGCTATAGGACTTGGCCCATATGACCGTCAACACATGACCTCAGTCAAACCTCTCATCGGGGTTTCATCATTTTCGATGTCACCAAGCACATGCCTACGGAATTCCCGATCCTCCGATCCCCGATTCTCCGATGAAGGAAATCAACGGTCCAGATCTCATTCTTGCTTTAACGGCTGCGATCAAATGTGAAATCACATATCGCTATTTTGGGGTTTTCATTGTCAAGTGTATTCGACATTTCAAAGTCTCGATCCCCGATTCTACGATGAAGCCTTCTGTTGAACTTCTCCCGGTGGCGCCCGATCGCTGCCACGCTTATCTCCCTCACAGCTTCTGCAGATCTAACGGTTGACGGGTATCTGCTTCCGATCTGACGGCTCAGATCCTCTCTCCGATAAGGGTTGTAAACTGCAGTCCAGATTCATTTTGGATTCAATGGTTATGATTGAACCGTGATATTGTTGCAATCTATCTGATACAAACCCATCAATGACAACAACCATTCGCTATCTACAAATTCGCCATCAATGACAACAACTCTCAATACGCATTCGCTGCTTGTTCAATAATTGCCAACAAATAACCCTTCGAGTCAACACTCCACCAGATGAACTTGTGGTAGACTAAGGGCTTCTAAGGAATCATGCCCTCGCCTTATTACATGCCCCTTAGAATCATCGTGAGCGACTGGTACAGTCTACCCTAATGGCATCGAGGGTCCTCTCGAACTAGGTAATCCTATAGTTCGAGCCACGGTAGGAGTGCTAGTAGGCTATGGAAGGTTTGTTGTCAACACCTCTCCCTCAACATCTCTGGTATTCGTGCGTGACCCGTTTACTCCATATGTGAGTCTGGTCGACAAGCTATCATCAGCCTGCATCATCAACAAATCACGTCAGAATATATCCATATTATATCATCTAATCAGATGTGCTAATATCATAGTAAAGAGAATCAAATCCCAATGTTACACTCCCTGACTTGATCCGGAGTCCAAGGGGTTCCATTGATGCCTCTACATCCTCGAGGTCCAAAATCCTGCACACTCAGTAAACCGAGTCAATAGAACCTATCTATGTCAAAGAGGTAAAACAACACGTCATCCACCCATATCGCCTCATAATCAAAATAATAATCCGGATCACTTGCGAGAGAGTTTCCTCAAAGAATAAGTTTGCTCAGTGTGCCAGAGCGGGATGTTACAGATATTTATTTATTTTCATGCTTGGAATATTTTTTTTTATTTAGTGTATAAATATTTTATGCATAGAAATTTGCACAAAGAGTTTAAACGCAAAGAGAAGACCCATATTATATTGGTTCAGAGTAATATTTGATTGAGGTTGAAAGATGAAATGGGATTCATTACATCTAAGCTTTCTCTATCTGGGAGGATCAAAACTAGACAATGTCATATATATCTAAGGATGGATCAACAACCGGACACTGTCATATATATTTAAGGATGAGATTGATGTTATTTGAAATTCATTTTATTTTATTTTTTTTAAATTAGGGGTTATATATTGTTTATGGTTAATTTTTCGTACTTTTTCCCAAAAAAAATTAAGCCAATTTCCATTTTTTATAAAAGTGATTCACCCAAATTCTATAGAATAAAATTATTTCACTATTAAAGGAAACATGTTCATGACACCATGACAATCGAATCCTAAACAGAGGACTCCCTATGGGGTACCACTGCATCAACAACATCATCGCTCGCAGCAACAACAATTTAGGTCTGTTCAACAAAATAGACTAGGATCTCAAACTGGTAGGCCAACAACTTCTACTTCGGGGACCAGGAGTACTAGAATAAAGACCAGATTTTGGACATGTGGAGAACCACATTACCAGCAAGACTATCCTATTGAGAAGGTTATGGTGGTTGAATCAACAAGACCCACTATAGTGGGATATTTGGGAAAGGCCCACGAGATTCATGCAATGGTGAATAACCACTAGGCCAAGTACCAGTCCACTATGCTCGAGACGTCAGGTACAATCGTCGACCAAACTTTTAGTCTTTTTATAGATCTAGGTGCTACCAAGAGATTTATTTTTAGTGGAGTGCTAAAAATAATTAAGGTAAAGGCAGTTGATTAGGACGAGTTAGGTACGTATAAATGGCTTCTAGTGATAAACAAAAGGTTGGAGGAAAGGTTACATATTGTATCATTAACTTGAGATATTTTGTAATGAAGACCAACCTATATGTCACGATCTTAGGATCTTACGACATAGTGATCGGTATGGACTTGTTGGAATTTCATGATGCGATAATCAAATGTAAGAAGAAATGATTAAGTTTGACAAATGATGTGGGACAAAGAAGAGTGATTGTAGGAAGAAACCAAGGAGTGTCCTTGAGGTTCATTTATTCCCTACAAATACAAAAGAGCATGCGCAAAGGATGTAAKTTGTATGCAATATTAGAGCTAAATGAAAAGGGCGAGGTAGAGGGATTAGAAAAAATTTCAGTGGTATGAGAGTTTGCAGACTTGTTTCTAGAAGAGTTACTAGGTTTACCGCCTAAAAGAGAGTTGGAATTTACAGTCAACTTAAAACCTATAACTGAATCAATCGCACGAACGCCATATCAGATGTTAACACCTAAGTTATAGGAGTTGAAAATGCAATTGAATGAATTGTTGGAATTGGGACTTATACGTCTAAGTGTGTCACCTTGGGGTGTGCTACTTGTTTTTGTAAGAAAGAAGGTTGAATAATGGAGGCTTTGTATTGACTACCATCAATTGAATAAGGCAACGATCAAGAACCAGTATCTCTTGCCAAGAATATACGATTTGTTCGATCAGATGAAAGGAGCGGCTGTGTTTTCAAATATTAACTTAAGATCAGGATATCACCAATTACAAATTAAAGAGGAAGATATTCCTAAAACAACATTCAAGAAAAGGTTCAGACACTATGAGTTTACAATTCTACCATTTGGACTAACAAACGCCCCCGACGATATTCATGAGTTTGATGAATGGGGTGTTCCGCAAATACTTGGACAAGTTTGTTCAAGTATTCATTGATGACATATTTATTTATTCTCGGATGAAAGAATATCATGACGAACATTTAAGATTGGTACTACAATGTCTACGAGAAAACAAATTATACGAGAAACTATCGAAATGTTGTCTTTACCAATCAAAGATTTATTATTTATGGCATATCATATCTGGTGAAGGTATTGTTGTGGATCCATCGAAAGTAGAGGCTATTATGGAATGTCCTGCACCGACAAACATACAATAACTATGCATATTTATGGGTTTAGCTGGATATTATCGACGGTTTATTGAAGGTTTTTCAAAGATAGCAAATCTGATCACAAAATTCTAGAAGAAAAACAAGAAGTTTTTAAGGACCGAGAAATGTGCGGAAGAATTTCAAAGCCTCAAGGAGTTGCCGACGACAACACTGATACTAAAATTCCCCAACATGGACAAGGAATTCTTGGTATTCACAAATGCATCCAAGGAAGGTTTAGGTGGAGTATTGATGCAAGATAGTCGAGTGATCACTTACATTTCAAGGAAATTGAGAAGGCATGAGGAGAAATAGGCAACACATGATTTGGATTTATTGGCCATTGTATATTCCTTGAGAGTTTGGAGAAACTAGCTGATTGGATGAATATTCAAATTAAAGAAAGATCATTGTGGATTACAGCATATATTTACGTAGAGTGACTTGAATGCATGATAGAGGTGTTGGTTAGAAATACTTAGCAAATATGATTTCGAGATTACTTACATAAAAGGTACAATGAACAGAGTGGTCGCTGCATTGAGTCGGAGACCACGCATATTCTAAGTAATACCTCTTCAAAAGAATCTTCAAGAAAATATTCTAACTATGCAGATCGATGATGACTGGTACAAAGAGGTTAAGGAAAATATTGGACCAGACACCATGATGGTACCAAGGTTTGAAGGATATACATTGGACAATGATGGATTGTTGAGGTATAAAAACATAATTTACATACCGCCTAAGGACGTATTAAGAATTTTGGTCTTCAGTGAAGCACACCGAGTAGTGTACATAGCTCATCCGAGAGTCATGAAGATGAGGTTAGACCTTAAGCCTTTATTCTTCTAGAAATGAATGAAAGAATACATAGTTAGTTACTTGGCGAGATCCATAGAATGTCAGCAAGTGAAAGCTGAACATAGACATCTGGTAGGATTATTATAGGCACACGTTATTCTAGAATCAAAATGGAAGGTCATTTCGATGGAATTTATAGTTGGATTTCCAATGACGGCAAGGAGACATGAATCGATTTTCGTGGAAGTTGAAACTCTGATGAATAGTGCACACTTTATTCCTATACGTACGACGTATCAGCCGCCAGACATAGCTAGAGTTTTTTTCAGCGAGATTGTGATATTACATGGTGTACCAGAAAGGATCATATCCGACAGAGGATCAATGTTTACAGGACGATTTTGGAATAGTTTCCAAGAGGCTTTGGGAACACAATTGAACCTTAATACATCATATCACCCTGAGACAGACGGACAGATGGAAAGAACGAACCAAATTTTGGAAGATATGTTGCATAGGTATGTAATGGACCAACATAAATGATGGGAAAAGTTCTTGCCATTGGTATACTTTGCATACAACAATAGCTATCAAAGTACCATTAAGATGGCACCGTTTGAGTTTCTTTACGAGCGACCATGTTGAATGTCATTGAGATGGGATTGAATTGAGGATAGGGTCCTGGTGGGACCAGAAGTGGTACAAGAAATGGAATAACAAATGAAATCGATAAGACAAACTATTAAAGAAGCGCAAGATCAACAGAAGAGTTATGTTGATGTGCATAGCATTGACTTCAGTTATGAAGTTGGTGACCGAGTTTTCTTGTGGGTGAAACCACACAAGAGTTTGATAAAGTTTGGAAAGGGTGCTAAACTCTCTCCTAGGTTTGTGGGACCTTTCTAAGTTATGAAAAAGAAAGGACCCATGGCCTATTGACTAGCCTTTCATGATTCTTTGAGGCATATGCACAACGTATTTCATGTATCTGTTTTGAGACATTATGTTAATGATCCTACACATGTGATTGATATGAGTTCTTTGTAGGTGTCAGACGAGGGTGCTCTCAAAGCAGATCCAATCCGCATTTTGTACAATCACATTCGATAGCTACGACGTCAAATAGTCGATCAGGTCAAGGTCTAGTGGGACAACTATAGTCCACACTCGACTACATGGGAGGATGCATATGATATGCATCATCAGTTTCCTTACTTATTTGATAGATTAGACATATAGATCTTGTCAGATACTTTTATTACTACATTTTATATATTGTACTACTTCAAGACGAATTTTAAAACAAGAGGGGGTGTACATAACATCTCACTCTTATGAGCACATGTTATTGACTTATTCTTTCATGACACTTTCATGCAAGTGATTCGGTTATAGTACATGGGTAATTGTTTCGCTTATGGATTTTTATGATGATGTTGATGGTTGTGATTTAATGGTATTTGAAATATATGTATTGACAGATCTTATTGATGATTTTCCTTGAGTGTGTAGGATACCTAACAGATTGTAAATGCCAATGGCATTAATGGACCTTCTTGGACTCTGAATTGAGTCAGCGAGTGGATTGTATTGGTTTGAGTATTTCATTTATGCATATGTGAAATATGATTGATTATAGCATAATTTTGTATATGGATGATTGACAGTGTTTCGTCAACAGATGCATGCTAACGAATTATTGCTAATATAACTCATATATGGAGTAAAGGGGCCATGCACATAAACTAGATATTGAGGGAGAGGTGTGGCAGCGTCCCTGTCACATCCTACTAGCACTCTCACTGTGGCTCTAATTGTAGGTTAACGATTACCTAGTTCGAGAGGTCCACGATGTCATGAGGGCAGACTGAGATAGTTGCTCACGAAGATTCTAAGGGGCACATAATAAGGAAAAGTAATTATCCCTTATAAGCCCTTACTATACCACAAGGTTGTCTGAATGGAGTGATGAATCCAAGAGTTTGACAACTACCAAAACCAGTCAAAGAAGAGTGTCACCCTTGGAGCACGGAGTGCATCTTGAAGGGAACATGTTGTAAATAAAACTTGGTGGCCTAAAAAACCTTGAGAGAATAATTGAACCTTGAAAAATATTTAGTCCTTGCCGGATTTAATTAATTAATTAAATATTGAATATATTAATTAAGGATCCCAATAAAAGTCCAAGCCTATTCAAAAAAGAGAAAGGAAGAAATTAAGCCTAATTTTAAGTTTTTCTAAGAAGACTAAAACTAAATTAGAAATTAAATTAGAAAGGAATGAAGTAAATCAAGTTAAGAATTAAGAAAATGTAAAATATATCTGAAGATTTGATATAAGGTACATGTGTGCAAGAAAATATTAACATGGAGTTTTAAAATAAGAAGAAATAAATATGAGAGAATAGGGTACGAATAGAAATGAATCTAGAGTCTAGCTACCACTATTCTAACTAGAAGAAGACTCGTATTTTAACTCTAACTCATATTTAGTAAGGCACAGGTCATTAAATAAGAATATGGGGAATGAAGAGACAACTAGCAGCGATTTAGGGAGTGCATTTATCAAAGGTGAGGGAATTTTACTTTGAATCAAAATAAAATATGTAATTACTAGTGCAACTTGGGGAGAGGGGAGTGCATTTATCAAAGGTGAGGGAATTTTACTTTTAATCAAAATAAAATATGTAATTACTAGTGCAACTTGGGGAGAGGGTGTCAACTGTGAGGAGGAATAATTCTAATTTATTTAATTAAAAATAAATTAATTGTGCAAGTGGGGATGTGTCATTTAGGAAATTCCTATAAAGTAAATGGTCTAAATAGGAAAAAGATCACACTAGTGATGAGTAAAGTAATGCTGCCAAAATCATTTTGACTGGTTTTACTTGTGAGAGTTGGGATACTAAGCTTGACATAGAGTGGTGGCTTTACCTTGCGAGGAAATATTGGAGCTAGAATATTTCCGATTTTGTATGTGTGGCCCCTTTGCAGCTCGGGGGGATAATGGGAAAGAAGAGTACCCCTAGTGTTGGATAGGAGGTATCGGTGCAGTCTTTATGGTTAGCAAGCGAGAGGTTGAAAGGAATGTCAGTTGCCAAGGAACATAATTTCGTCCATCATCGTCGGTCATGGTATTCTTATTGTGCTTTGTAATTATAATAGGAATTAAATTGTGCACATGGTTTATAATTTTTTCCAGAAATAATATGGTTTTTCTAATGCAGAATTTGTAAGATTCCTCAATGGCTGTGTATTGGAATAAGATTTATGTATTGCCGCTATTCAACTTTTAACTAGATTTATTGTAACTTGTATTCGATGTATGTTCTTTTATCAAGGCATTTCTTATTGTTATTGTTCGTTGTTATCAGATTTTCCATTAAAAGAATTGAAATTGTTAATCGTTGATTGTAATCTGCACCCAATTTACAAATTTTCCTTGGTCGTTTCCATGGGATATTTATCAGTTTTTCTTTAAAGGAAAAATGCATGTTTCATTGGTAATCAACTCACTAAACTACCTGGTGGTTTTTTCACCCTTGAACTCGGTGTGAATTTCGGGGTATTTTTAAATCAAATTGGAATCCAATACATGGATGAAGTTTTGGGGAATCTTGTGTCAGTTATTCTTCTGTGTGTGTGATTAATTTTCATCCAGCTGAGATGAGTGAGATAGAGAGAGATTTTGTTTTTTTTGTTATAAAGTAAGTGAGCGAAGGAAAAGAGAGTACGCACCAAGGAACTAATGCACATCTTTGTGATTTCTATTAACCATGTGAGCAAGTCATGCGCATCTTTGTGATTTCTGTTAACCATGTGAGCAAGTCACATTCTCAGTTCCTTAGTAGACAGTGTGAATAATATCCCAGAATGCCTATCTCCAGTAGAAACGTTTCTTCCTTAGTACGCTAATTCTCAGTTCCTTAGTAGACAGTGTGAATAATATCCCAGAATGCCTATCTCCAGTAGAAATGTTTCTTCCTTAGTACGCTATTATCCCCAAGGCACTTGCTAAGATATGAGTGCATCCCTGAGTCCGTTATAGTATTGCGCCCTTTAGAAAAGTTCAGTTCCCAGATGCCCACACACATAGGCAGATCAATTTTCCTCCATCGTGCAAGATGCCCACACACATACAATCAAATCAATTCACCTCCATTGTGCAATACACCCACACACACAGTCAGATCAATTCGCCTCCATTGTGCAGGATGCCCACACACACAGTCAGATGAATTTGCTTCCATTGTGCAAGATGTTGACCCCCACAGTCAGATCAATTTTCGCCCATTGTGCAAGACGCTCACACACAATCACATCATCCTCCTCCTCCTGGTGATTTGGTTCTTGGTCTTAGTTCTGGAAACTTGGCGCTCTATTGTGTTATTTGGGTGCTTCCAGCCTATGCATAGTAAATTTCTTAAATAAGAATAAGACGTCACATTCTCAATGAGAGTGTCTATATAAAGTTAGCTCTTGGTTGCACTGTCGAACCTCTAAAAGTGAGATAGTCCGAACTCATGCAAGATTTTTCGTGTTTAGACACTACGATGGTTGGACTGTATTATCAATTGGTCGGTTCTTGTTTTAAATTGCTTGTAAGACTTGGCCCCTTTAATTTTCTTAAAGGACACATATGTTATCATTTAAACTCTTTAAATTTGTTTTGATTGACTTTCTACGAGTCATTTGATATAAGGAAGTTGAGTTACGTAGTCTCTTTACTTTCTTTTGAACCTTACATCTTTTACATGAATATGTATTGGGTAATTAAAGTCCTTATGATATTAAACGTTATGACCCCTATTAAATGCCTTTGTGACTGTTCCTTATAAGTTTAAAAGGATAATAACTGTAGAATAGAAATCCTTACTTTTGCTTAAGAAGATGTGATCTTATGTGAGTTACATTTGATTCTATTTTAAATAGTATTTCATTTTTATAAACTTAGGAGAGAGTTAATATTCTTATAGGGTTGTTTTTTAAATGACTTATGTTAATTAACATTGAATCCTTACATATATTATATAATAAGGATTTGGGTTTTCTCCTAGCTCCTTACAATTGATTAGGTAGTTATTATTCATGATAGTTTTTGGTATAATGGCTTAATAAGATACAAGTGAGCCTCGTAAGGATTGTACCTTATTTAGTGGATTGGAATATTAATAAATGATGTTTAACTTAATTGAATCTGACTTAGGTGAGTACAAATGTTGGATGCAGAAATTTTACATGGATCTTACTATGGTCGGCGTATCTTATTAATCCTTTTGTTTTATTCTCTTACCCTTTATTGCACTTGATTATTATCAAATAATTGAATAAGTAGAATAGATAATTCTTTCACATGAAGAAATGATAGTTAATTGGTTAATGAAGCCTTACTTTTGTGCTTATTAAGCTTTGATTTTGGATTCTTCAAAAAGATATGCAATGCAACCTTGATGTCTTTTAATTGATTATTATGTGGATTCTCTTGCTTTATAAAAAAAATACCTAAAAGTAGTTTTGAATTCTTGAAGTGTTGTGCAAGAAGTTGACTTGCTTATGGGACCTTATAGTTAGATGTGAAAATTAGTATAGAATTCTTGTTTTCTATTTAACATAATTTTTTATAGGCTATTGTTTTTGGATTGAAATCAAACATCCATGTCCTAATGTGTATTGTTAATGAAATATATCATATTATTAAGAACTTAGTTGAGCTACATAATGGTTATACTAGTTACAATAGTTGAAGCACGTGTTGATGGCTCAACCTCGAATGAACCTGACTTGACCAATTATTAATGAATATTAGAATTTGGTCTTTATTTGTTACTAAGATTGCACTTATACTCTAGTGGTTCTTAATATCCAGATGTAGGATTATGTTACTAAATTACACTCAATTGTTGCTTGAATATTGATAAGTATAGTAGATTTTTTTTTGCACCATGAATAATTAATGATTGAGAGTTATTGATTGATCTAGTTTGAATTTTGGCTTGATTGGATTAGTGGGATTTAGACACTTCCTTGTTCCTCGGAACAATCGCCAGTCCTAACACCTTAAATGGTCAAAATGAATCAGATGAATACAATGTTACTTATGTATATTGGAGGTCCTAACCATGCATGATAGGTTGGGCGAGTAGTTTCTTTATGTTGTCTTTATGTGATGAGTTGATTGAATAAAAGTAATGATGTTTTCAGTTGGTCGTGATTGACTGATTGTGTGTCATTTAATGTATGTTGTGATGCATGTCACTTGCAGTAACGTTTGTTTCAAAAACAATAATTACCTCCTTGTACTCGCTATTCATTGTCGTAACAGATGGGACGTTACAAAGGGAGTGAAAATAAATCATAGAGAAATTACACAGTATTACCTCTATTAGTTATTATGGAAGTCGCTTCATAGTCATACTTATATAGGTGGCACTCTAATGGTTGATTTTACTCTGTAGATGTCATTTATGGGTAGCCTCATTTATTTAAATCATAGGCGAATTGATCTATACTTTGTCGTTAGTATGGTCTCTAAGTGCATGGAAGTTATAAAAGAGAAGCAATTAAAGGTTGCAAACAAAATTGTTCATTATGTCAAGGGTACATATATTCTTCGTGTAATGTTTTACAATGATAACATAAACCAATTCCTCAATTATACCAACATGGATTGGTTTGGATATGAACATGACATGAAGATGACTTATGGTTATGTATTTAATCTTGGATCTAGATCTATAGTGTCATATTCTAAGTAATAAAACATTATATTCGTAATGGGAATGTTTTTTTCTCTAGTAATATGTAACATCCCTCTCTTACACGCACTGAGCGAACTTATTCTTTGAAGACACTTGCGTTCAAGTGATCCAGGTCATTATACTATTGGTTGTTTCGATTATGATTATAATATATTATGGATTTGATGATATTCTATTTTGTTGTATTTACATAGACAGGTGCTATTGACTGGGTTCTCCTGAGTGTGTAGGACTTTGGACATTAAAGATGCAGATGAATCAATGAAACCCCTTGGACTTTGGATTGATTCAGGGAGTGGACTGTTAGGTTTTGAATGTTGTTGAAGTGACATATGTACATATAATTAGATGCTATGATGATTTATTATTATTGCTGACATGATTTGTTGATGGATGCAGGCTCACGATAGCTTGCTGACCAAACTCACATTTGGAATAAATGGGTCACGCATGACAACCAAAGACATTGAGGGAGAGGTGTGCCAGCAGCCCTGCCACAGCCTAATAGAACTCCCACCATGGCTCTAACTGTAGGTTAATGATTACCTAGTTCGAGAGACCTGCGATGTTGTGAGGGCAGACTATGAAAATCACTCATGATGATTCTAAGGGGCGCACAATAAGGGAGGGTACTTATTCCTTAGAGGCCCTTAATCTCACACAAGATCACTTGACAGAGTATTGACTCCAGGGGTTTCACATCTACCAAATTCATTCAAGAGGCAAGTGGCACCCTTGGAGCACGTAGTGCATCTTGAAGGGAACGTCGGACAAATAAAATGGAAAGAGGCGAGTGGAACCCTTGGATCATGTAGTGCGTCTTGAAGGGCATGTCGGGAAATTAAAACGGAGAGAGGCGAGTGGCACCCTTGGAGAACGTAGTGTGTCCTGAAGAGCACATGGCAATTTTAACTAGTAAGTGAATAAACCTAGTGCCTAGAAAACTTTGCCTCCTTAGGACGTGGTCGGCCTTAAAATGAATGATTTGATAAGTAAAGTTTAATAACAATTTGTTCCCTTAAAAATTGTCGCCCAACCTAGTGAAATTAAAACATAGGTCTAATTAGAACTTGTGGATAAAGAAAAACTAAATAAACATGTAACTGGAAGGGGGGTAAGAAATTCAAACTTAATTATTAAAGTAAAAAAATTATAATGGAGGATAAAATTTATTAAAAGGGTAAATGGTTTTTTTTTATCTACACTTGCTAAATTGATTTTTAGTTAAAAAGGAAAAGGGGGGAACTTAAAAGAAAAAGGAAACTTAAGGAAAAAGGGGAACTTAAAGAAAAGGGGAAACTTAAAGAAAAAGATGAATGTCTAACTTAGTAAGGAATCTAGCCTTTGGAACTTTCTATTTATGAACTCAACTAGGAATTAAGTAAGGCGTAAGTTGTTTAAGAATTGTAAGGAAATAATGGGACACCAAGGAGCGTTTCTAGGAACCCTTTTAGGTGGGTGAGGGAAATATGAATATTTAATTAATTAATAAATTGGTTTTCTCATGCAACTAGGGGATCGAGCGACATGTGTACGTGGGAGGTTTTTCCTAATTAATTAAATGAAAAAGGAATCTAATGAGGGTTTGGAAAATTAATGACTAAGAAACTCTATGGATCACATATGGCTTGATTAACGTCACGCTGCCAAATTTTATCTTGACTGAGTTTCTTTGTGGGAGTTGGGATACCCAGCTCAAGTAATGACTGGTAGCTTGAAATTGTGAGGGGAGTTGGGAGCTAGCATTCTCTGGTATTGTGTGTGTGGCCCCTTTATGGCTCGGGGGGCTCAGGGGGAATAAGAGTACCCCTAGAATTGGCTGGGAGGTACCGGTGAGGTCACATCGCTTAGCAAGTGCGAGATGGACAGAGCGTGCATGGGACAACGACTTTGGAGCATTCGCATTTGGCTATGATACACATGTGTATATTTGTATTGAATGGAAGTTAAATGATGTTCATGCACCTTCAGTTAAGGTACTTCTATTGTGTTAAAATTTATGTTTTATTCAGCATAACACTATCGAGAGATTTCATTTTTATCTGTCAGCAATTTTTTCTTGATGAGCCCAACATTTTATGATCAGATAATTCAAAGTCATCCCAGCCTTATGCTCATTGTAATTTTGATTGATTTCCAATGGAGAACCCAAACTCTGAATGAAAATGACTTCTCTGTGTTTTGTTTTATTTTTTTTAATACAAGGAAAAATTGTGTTTTTATGTTTTGTTCCTTATCCTTCGAGTTATTAGTCCATGCCTGAGCAGTCGACCAGGAGCTGAATCGATTGTCCTTCACTTTGATGTTAAATATTTAGATGCAAATGCCCTGCTTTATTATGCATGGATAATAATTGTAGGATCCTTTCTCTACTGAGTAAGGAATTCTCTCTTGAGCATTTATTACCTTCCTTTCTCTGGGATTATTTTGATTTTTCTCTGCGAACTCGCGCTTTGACACAACGATTCGGGGATGTCTCTTCAGATTCACCCAAATTTTTGTAATGTATGATCCTCCTTGATTTCCTTTGATTTGTAATCTTGGCCCCCTTCTCTTTTTACATCGTGTTTATCCCTCTCTTTATCCAATGATCCCCTTCCTTTATCTCTGCGTGATGCCTCTTAAACTTAGTGAACACGTTTTTCCATTATTAAATTTCTTTATTGCGTTTTTTCCTCTGCGCATATGCCAACAACTTAAATCCTGATGTGATCTCCCAGCGATCACGAATCAATTTTAGTTATTTCCTTTTATTGCATTTTCCACTGTGTGTTTTCCAACCCTTTGAATACTTTAATAAGATCTGTGTTTTAAAAGAAATAATTTCATGCGACTTACCTTGGGGATTGTAAATGGTTTTAAACTCGTAGTGTATTTTAATTTTAGATGATGGTTAGAACATGCTATCACTGTTGATTGTTTTATTCAGCAGTGTATTCCCTTTGTTTAGATGACGGATTGAACTCGTTGTCACTGTATTATCATTTTTATTGGCAGTATATTTTCATTGATTAGATGACGGATTGAGCGCGCTATCATTGTATTATCATTTTTATTGGCAATATATTTTCATTGATTAGAAGACGGATTGAACATGCTATCACTGTATTATCGTTTTTATTGGAAGTATATTTTCATTGATTAGATGACGAATTAAATGTGTTGTCACTGTATTATCATTTTTATTGTCAACTATCCCCCTGGCAGCGATTCTTGATGATGTTCTATCTGTTTTTTTTAAATTATATAATTTCCTGGCATGCATAATTGTGTGGCGTAACTGCTTCCAAAACCATCAACGAAGGACCGTGGATGGACACTAAACAAAAAATGGGAATAAGGACAAGAGTAATTTCCTTCTGGCAACTATCCCCCATGCATGTGTTTCATTTCCCAGGTCTGCGTTTCATTTCCTTCTGGAAGTTATCCCCCATGTTTCATTGGGCACTGAAAGTGGCCTTGTAATTAATTCTAACCTTCTTTTAAACTATTTAACATCCCATTGTTGGAGAATCGTGAATTACAGACAGAGTGAAATCATTCTAATTCAAAGAATATTGGGTTGAGTATGCCTAGTCTTTTAATTTCCTTTAATAATTAAACCGATATTTTTCAGTGGACAACGCTGGCATAAAATATAAAATAGTTAGATGTTTAGTTAAGCATAATTCAAGTCAATTTGCAATGGTTAGCACTGGCAATGAATTTTTGATTTAGCTAATTGTTAATTGGAAAATTTGTTCACTACAACAATGGTATTCATGGAAGGGAATCAAATTGTTATTATCCCCATTATTGTTAAATTATTCTGCCACAGCTTAACTGTTTAATTATGAAATTGTTGATATACTCTTTATTAGTGATTTGTTATATAACAATTTTACTATGGAATAATTATATCGCATATTCATATCATCATTGGAAGAGATTAATGGCATAAGTAGATAGTATATTGCTTAGGATACCAATAAATGCATGGGTTCTATAATGTGTATATACCATACCTTTGAACAGAGAAAATATTGATTGAATCTATCAATAAGTGAATATTTGACTTTCCTTTAAAAAAAGAAATGATTAGTGGAGTAAAAATGTGAAGAGAAGAAATGAATGATAATGGGAAAGGTAGAATTATGACTCGAGGCATTAACTTTTAGTGAGTGGGTAGATTTTTTTTTTAAAAGAGGTATAGTATCAAGAATACTATAGTAAGATGCTACTTCATTCATTGGATTAAATATGATTAATGATTTGGGTGTTGATGAACCATGATAATAGAAATTATTAATACACCTAATGAAAAGTGAAATCATTACTAGATTGCTTTTGGAATTTAAAACCTTTGGGAATTAATGATTTCAGCAAGTGGATAAAAGAATGCAAAAATGTTAGAGGATATAATTGTAAAAATGATGATAAAGCTCTAAGAGTCTTAACTGATATAGTCAAATCCTTGTGTGTGGGGATAGAAAATGGAGAATTAATGTTGGTCTTGAAAAGTGAGGTAATACTTTGAAGACACTAGTTCAGGGGGAAAGAATTCAAACTTGACCAAAGTGTACATAGGATTGTGAAGAATTGAATCTAGGTAAGGATATGAGGATTCCTGTAGAAACAATTAGTATTTTGTAAGAAGGGTAAATAAACTTGAATTCTTGTAATTGATTATTAAACTATGATTGGATAGTCTATGTCATATTGACAATGGAGGATATGCATATTTAAATGCAAGAAAGTTAGAAGTATTTGATAATGAATTGATCCCTAAAAAAAGACACTAAAATTTTAGAATAGTACTTTGTGGTGCGCGGTGGAAGGCCACCACTGTTCGGTTGATGTTAATTACTTATGCACCATGCATTGTTGATTCATTGATTTCTATTCCTCTCTCACATTGAAGGTTCATGTTACGTGTGTCGGTTGGTGTTGTTGCGTTTGTTGATTGATGTTTCCTTTAGCCTAGTAGGTGTAGTCTCTCTTTTGAAGGGTGGGATGTAGACACCTCCTTGTTCCTTAGAAAATTCTCTATCTTGAGACCTTAAATGGTCAAATCGATGCGAACTTGGTTTGAGCGTTGCTTATTTTTTCCTGGAGGTCCTAACCTTACAGGGTAGGATGGGCGGGTAGTCATTTTTATTTTGTCTAGTTGATTTTTTCTAGTTGCATCGAGTTGCTTGATGTACTAGTAAGTTGGGTCGTTATGATGTATGTTTCTTGGATGGCATTCGTTATGTTCATCCTCAAGTTGTGTTTTTGTCGTGTTACCTTCCTACCTGAAGAAAAAAAAAAACTTTAGCACTTGTTATGCATCATATGTTGTCGTAACGACGGGGGCCATTACATATGGTATTAGAGTAGGTTCAACCATGTGACTGTGGATCACCATGATTTCCACTGCATTAAACCCTTGAGTAATAACCTAGCGCTAATTAAAAATTTAACCTACCCATCCGATAAGCACAGTTAGATGACATCGTAGAGATTCACGATGTGGTGCCAGGGGAGGAGACGCGACGCCTCTAGTAACACCTACGCCAGAGGGGTCCAACCCCCGAGGAGAAGAACAAGTCCCTGGGAAGGAGTCAATCTTTTTAAGGAATGTGTATGGTTAGACAAGGAGCTTCAAGGGAAATGTTGCAAGCCTTGAAAAATTGTTCGTACTAAGATAAGGCCATGACGCATGTACCCCTGAGGGTCCATAGCGTGCCCCAACAAGTACTGGTAGAATTCGTGGGGAACTCTAGAAGATTAATTTCCCACGTTCATGAGTCCCACAGACGACTCAACTGCCAAGACATGGTTGGAGAACAAGGCGATGTGCTTCGCACTTTGCAGTTACGACCTCCGCCACGAAGCTCTGCATGGAAATATTCAACTACAAGGGAACGCTCTTCTAAGGTGGAAGACGCTCCTACCTCAGCTAGACATAACCATCAGAGACGTGTTTTGGGAACGATTCGATGAACGCTTCCAGGAGAAGTAAATGTTAGAGGAATTCATCAAGCACCAGCACAATGAGTTTCGTGCCTTACGACAAGGTGGTGGTATGGTGCCACATTATGAGATCAGATACTACGGTATGCCCCACATATGGACACAGAGAAGCTAGAGGCCAGCAAGTTCGTGTGTAGCCTTAACTCCAGTTTCGTGTGAAGGCGAGGGTCCAAATTCCTCAGACTTTGCACGATGTTGTCCAGTAGGTCTCATAGTTGACGAAGAATTGACCGCGGTGGATAATCGTCGGGCCGAGCACCAGTCCAAGGTGCTCTAGGAATCAGGTGCCATCACCAAACAAACTTTTAGTAATTGTTAGATACTGGTGGTTTAGAGAGATTTATTTCTTACCACTCTAAAGGGGTTTTAGGTAAGGGAATTTGACTGGATGAGTTTAGATGCATTGAAATGACCTCGAGTGCCAACTACATGGTTAGAAGAAAGGAGTATGAACTGTCGCTTTAATCTGGGGATAGTCTAATGAAGTCCAACCTATGACATGATCTTAAGATCTTACAATGACGTGATCATTATAGACTGGTGGGAATCGCATGATGCGATACTCAACTATAAGATGAACGGTTGAGCTTGTTCGATGACGAGGGATAGAGACATGTGATTGTGGGTCAGAACCAGGGAGTCTCCTTGAGGTTCATCTCTTCCTTGTAGCTACGAAAGAGCATGTGCAAGGGATGTAAGATTTATGTGATCCTTGCATTAAATGCAAAGGGAGTAGCGGAACGTATAAAAAAACTTCTGCTAGTGAGAGAATTTGTGGACATATTCCTTGAGGAGTTACCTGGGATGCCTCCTGAGAGGGAATTGGAATTTACATAGACCTAAAACCAGGAATTGAACCGATATCAAGAACGCCTTATCGAATGTCGACCCTAGAGTTACAGGAGTTGATAATGCAACTGAAGGAGTTGTTGGACCTAGGACTGATACGTCTAAGTGTGTCACTGTTGGGCTCCGGATTTATAACATTTTCTTGCTGTTTCTTGAAGATATTAATTACTCTCCTGAAAACTTTTGTTTAGCAAATGGCATTCTTTCTGTGCTATTCATGTTCTGTTACACATATATGTTCCATTGCATACAGAAACCATGAAGTGCTTCCAAAACCACAAATGAGCGAAGAATTCAACTATAATGTGGATGCACTGTCACC
>SNQJ01S0013695.1:6292-18768 GCA_010110895.2 Picea sitchensis | reverse complement strand
GTCATGGAGACTCCACATTGACTGTCGTCATTTGAACAAGGAAACGATCAAGAATCAATATATATTTCCAAGGATTGATGATCTGTTAATCAGATGAAGGGTGCGATGGTGTTTTCAAAGGACGATTTGAGATCTGGGTATCACCAGTTACAGATCAAGGAGGACAAAATCCATAATACCTCCTTTAAGATGAGGTTTGGACATTATGGTTTTACTGTTTTATTATTTGGACTGACGAACTCCCCATGGGTATTTATGATTTTGATGAACGGGGTGTTTCATGAATACTTGGACAAGTTTGTCTAAGTGTTCATTAATGATATTTTGATTTACTCTCGGACAATGGAGGAGCATGCTGAGAACTTGAATATGGTACTATAGTGTCTATAAGAGAACCAGTTGTATGGGAAATTGTCTAAATGCTCATTTTATCAATCGAAGATTCACTACTTAGGGCATGTCATCTCCTACGAAGGTATCATCGTGGATCCAAAAAAGGTTGAGGCTATTATGGAATGGTCTACGTTGATGAATGTCCCCGAAGTGAATATCTTCATGGGTTCAGTAGGATAATATCGACAGTTCGTCGAGGGTTTTTCAAATATAGCAAATCCGATCATGGAATTGTAGAAGAAGAAAAAAAGTTGTTTTGACCAAGAAATATGCGGGAGCATTTCAGGGGCTCAAGGAGATGTTGAAAAAAACACCGATACTAAAGGTCCCTGACATGGACACGAACTTATTGGTATGCACTGATGCATCCAAGGAAGGCTTAGGCAGAGTATTGATGCAAGACGGTCGAGTGATCACTTACATCTCGAGAAAGTTGAGAAGGCATGAGGAGAACTATGCGACGCACAATTTGGATTTGTTAGCCATTGATTATGCCTTGAGAATTTGGAGGCACTACCTGATAAGAAGGAAATTTGAACTAAAAACAAACCACTATGGTCTACAACACATCTTTACGCAAAGCTACTTGAACGCGCGACAACGACGTTGGTCAGAATTGCTTAGCAAGTACGATTTCAAGATTTCTTACATAAAAGGAACAGTGAACAGAGTGGTGGATGCGTTGAGTCGGAGACCATGCATATTTTCGGTGGTGACTCTTCAGTCGAATCTACGTGAAACTATTCTCACTTTATAGTGCAACGATGACTGGTACAAAGAGGTTAAGGATTTTATCATACAAAACACAATGATGGTACCAAGATTTGAGGGATTTACTGTGGACCACGACAGATTATTTAGATTTAACAGTTGAATTTATGTACCATCGAAGGATGAGTTGAGAAGTTTGATCCTAAATGAGGCTCATAGAGAAGTGTACTTGGCTCATCCTGGAGTCACAAATATGAGGGAAGACCTTAAACCCTTATTCTTCTTGAAAGGAATGAAGGAAGACATAGTCAACTACGTATCAAGATGTCTAGAATAACAGTAGGTGAAGGTTGAACATAGACATATGGAAGGATTACTACAACCACACGCTATTCCAGAATCAAAATGGGAGGTCATTTCGATGGATTTAATTATTGCATTGCCACTGACAACAAGGAGACACGACTTGATTTTTGTGGTATTCGACACTCTTACGAAGAGTGCTCATTTTATTTTTGTGCATACAAAGTATCATGCACATGAAATAGCTAGAGTTCCCATCAATAATATTGTGAGGGTGCAAGGCCTCCCTAATAGGATTATATCCGATAGAGGATGGGTGTTTACAGGACAATTTTGGACTAGTTTCCAAGAGGCCTTAGGAGCCCAACTTAACTTTAGTACCGCGTATCACCCGGAGACAGATGACAGACCGAAAGAATAACAAAAATCTTGGAGGATATGTTGTGTATGATTGTTATGGACCAACAAAAGCATTGGAAAGAGTTCTTTCCACTGGTAGAGTTTGCATACAACAAGAATTATCAAAGCACTATTAAGATGGCACCTTTCAAGTTTCTTTACGGGTGACCATGTCAGACGCCTTTGATTTGGGATCGGCTTGAGGATAGCATCCTGGTGGGACCAGAAGCGATCCAAGAAATGGAAGATCAAATGAAAACAATAAGACAAAGGATCAAGGAAGCGCAGGATCGACAAAAGAGTTATGCAAATGTGCATTGTGTCGATCGTAGTTACGAAGTTGGTGATCGAGTCTTCTTGTGGGTGAAACCACATAAGAGTTCGATCAAGATTGGAAAGGGTAATAAACTCTCTCCTAGGTTCGTGGGACCTTTTGAGATTGTGGAAAGGAAGGGTCTCGTGGCCTATCGACTAGCCTTGCATGATTCTTTGAGGCATATGCATGATGTTTTTCATGTATCTGTTTTGAGACATTATGTTAGTGATCCTACACATGTTATTGATGTGAGTACCTTACAGGTATCAGTCGAGGGTGCTCTCACGGCGGAGCCAATCAGCATCCTGGACCATCGCATTTGACAACTATGACGTCAAAAAGTAGATCAGGTCAAGGTCCAGTGGGACAACTTTAGTCCACATTCGGAGACCTGGGAGGATGCATATGATATGCATCGATAGTTTCCATTTTATTTGATAGCTAAACCTATGATATTATAATACACTTTATTTCGGCACTTACATACTGTGAAACATCGGGACGAAGTTTAAAACAAGAGGGTGTGTATGTAACATCCCGCTCTTGCACGCACTAAGAGAAATTATTCTTTGAGGACACTTGCATGCAAGTGATCCGGGTCATTATACTATTGGTCGTTTTGATTATGATTATGAGATATTGTGGATTTTATGATATGTTATTATGTTGTATTTACATAGACAGGTGCTATTGACTGAGTTCTCATGAGTGTGTAGGACTCTGGACATTCAAAATGCAGAGGCATCGATGAAACCCTTTGGACTCCAGATCGAGTTAGGGAGTGGACTGTTAAGGTTTGAATGTTGTTGATGTGACATATGTACATATGATTAGATGTTATGATGATTGATTATTATTGCTGACATGATTTGTTGATGGATGTAGGTTGATGATAGCTTTCCGAAAAGACTCACATTTGGAGTAAAGGGGTCATGGACGACAACGTGAGACATTGAGGGAGAGGTGTGGCAGTATCCCTACCACATCCTACTAGCACTCCCACCACGGCTCGAATTGTAGGTTAACGATTACCTAGTTTGAGAGACCCGCAATGTCATGAGGGAAGATTGTGACAGTCGCTCATGATGATTCTAAGGGGTGTGCAATAAGGCATGGTCCTTATTCCTTAGAGGCCCTTAGTCTCCCACAAGATCACCTGACGGAGTATTGACTCCAGGGGTTTGACGTCTACCAAATTTAGTCAAGAGGCAAGTGGCACCCTTGGAGCACGTAGTGCATCTTGAAGGGCACGTCACGCAAATAAAACAAAAAGAGGCGAGTGGAACCCTTGGAGCACATAGTGCGTATTGAAGGTCACATTGCACAATTAAAATGGAAAGAGGCGAGTGGCACCCTTAGAGCACGTAGTGCGTCGTGAAGGGCATGTCACAATTTTAACTAGTAAGTAAATAAACCTAGTGCCTAGAAAACTTTGCCTCCTTAAGACCTAGTCGGCCTTATAATGATGATGTGATAAGTAAAGTTTAATAACATTTTTTCCCTTAAACATTGTCACCCATCCTAGTGAAATTAAAAGCTAGGTCTAAGTAGAACTTGTTGATAAAGAAAAAATTAAATAAACATGTAACGAGAAGGGGGGTAAGAAATTTAAACTTAATTATTAAAGTAAAAAAATTATAATGGAGGATAAAATTTATTAAAAAGGTAAATGGTTGTTTTTATCTACACTTGCTAAATTGATTTTTAGTTAAAAAGGAAAAAGGGGGAACTTAAAATAAAAAGGAAACTTAAGGAAAAAGGGGAACTTAAAGAAAAGTGGAAACTTAAAGAAAAAGATGAATGTCTAACTTAGTAAGGAATCTAGCCTTTTGAACTTTCTATTTATGAAATCAAATAGGAATTAAGGCATAAGTCATTTAAGAATTGTAAGGAGATAATGGGACACTGATGAGCGTTTCTAGGAGCTCTTTTAGGTGGGTCAGGGAAATAGGAATATTTAATTAATTAATAAATTGGTTTTCTGGTGCAACTAGGGGATCGAGCGACATGTGTATGGGGCAGGTTTTTCCTAATTAATTAAATGAAAAAGGAATTTAATGATGCTTTGGGATACTAATGAGTAAGAAAATCTATAAAATAGATGGCGGAGGAGGAGTATGGATCACATCTGGCTTGCGTAACGTCATGCTACCGAATTTTATCTTAACTAGGTTTCTTTGTGGGAGTTGGGATACCCATCTCGAGTAATGAGTGGTAGCTCGACCTTGCGAGGCGAGATGGGAGCGATCATGCTCTGGTATTGTGTGTGTGGCCCCTTTGCGGATTAGGGGGTTGAGGGAGAAGAAGATTACCCCTAGTGTTGGCTGGGAGGTACCGGTGAGGTCACATTGGGTGGCAAGTGGGAGCTCGACAAAGGGAACGCAGGATAACGACTTCAGAGCATTCGCATTTGGCTATGGTACACATGTGTATATTTGTATTGAATGGTAGTTAAATTATTTTCCTGTTCCTTCAATTAAGGTACTTATATTGTGTTAAAATTTATATTTTATTGAGCGTAAGACTATCCAGAGATTTCATTTTTATCTTTCAGCGATTTTGTCTTGATGAGCCCAGTGTTTTATGATTAAAGAATTGAAATTCATCCCAACCTTATGCTCACTGTACTTTTGATTGATTTCCAATGGCAAACCCAAACTCTGAATGCAAATGACTTCTCTGTGTTTTCTTTTATTGTTTTATAATACAAGGAAAAATTGTGTTTTTATCTTCTGTCCCTTATCCTTTGAGTTATTAGTCTATTCCTGAGCAGTTGGCCAGGAGCCGAATCAAATTTCTTTCACTCCGGTGTTAAAGATTTAGATTCAAATGCCCTGATTTCTTGTGCATGGATAAAATTGTAGGATCCTTTCTCTGCCCAGCAAAGAATTCTCTCCTGATCATTTATTCCCTTTTTTTCTCTGCAATTATTGTGATTTTTCTCTGCGATTATTGTGATTTTTCTCTGCGAACTCGCGCTTCCACACAATGATTTGGGGATGTCTCTTCAGATTCACCCAACTTTTCGTAATGTATCCTCTACAATTTTCTTTTAGTTTTAATATCTACCCCCTTCTCTTTTTACACTGTGTTTTAACCCTCTCTTTACCCAATGATCCCCTTCCTTTATCTTTGCATGATGCCTCTTAAACTCAGTGAACACGTCTTTACATTATTTAATTTATTTATTGCATTTTTTTCCTTTGCGAGTATGCCAACAACTTAAATCCTGATGCGATCTGCCACCGATCACGAATCACCTTTAATTATTTCCCTTTATTTCATTTGCTACTATGTGTTTTCCAACTCTTTGAATCCTTTAATAAGATCTGCATTTTAAAATAAATAATTTCATGTGACTTACCTTGGGGTCTGTAAATCTTTTTAAACTGACAGTGTATTTTAAGTTTAAATGAAGGTTAGAACGTGCTATCACTGTTCATAGTTTTATTCGGCAGTGTATTCCCTTTGTTTAGATGACAGACTAAACATGTTGTCATTGTATTATCGTTTTTATTGGCAATATATTTTCATTGATTAGATGAAGGATTGAACGCGTTGTCACTGTATTATCATTTTTATTGGAGGTATGTTTTCATTGATTAGATGATGGATTGAATGTGCTTTCATGGTATTATCTTTTTTGGTAGTATGTTTTCATTGATTAGATGACGGATTGAACGCACTGTCACTATATTATCATTTTTGTTGGCAGTTATCCCCCTCGCAGCGATTCTTGATGATGTTATATCTATTTTTTTTAAATTATATAATTTCCTAGCGTCGATAACTGTGTGGCGTAACTTCTTCCAAAACCACAAATGAAGGACCAGAGATGGACACTAAACAACGAATGGGAATAAGGACAAGAGTATTTTCCTTCTGGTAGCTATCCCCCATGCCTGTGTTTCATTTCCTAGGTCTATGTTTCTTTTCCTTTTGGCATCTATCCCATACGTTTCAGTGGGTATTGACAGTAGCCTTATAATTAATTCTAATCCTATTTTAAACTAGTTAGCATCTCGTTGTTGGAGAATCGCGACTTACAGAACGAGTGAAATCATTCTAATTAAGAGAATCTTGGGTTAAGTTGGACTGGGTTTTTAATTTCCTTTAGTAATTAAACCAAGGTTTGTTAGTGGACAACGCTGGCAAAAACTGTAAATTAGTTAGATGTTTAGTTAAGCATAACTCAATTCAATTTGCAATGGTTAGCGCTAACAGTGAATTTTTTATTTAGCTAATTGTGAATAGGAAACATTTGTTTACTATGACGATGGTATTCATAGCAAGAAATCTAATTGTGATTATCCCCTTTATTGTTAAATTTTTCCACCACAGCTTAATCATTTAATTGTGAAATTGTTGATATACTCTTTATTAGTGAATTGTTATATAACAGTTTTACTCTGGAATAATTATATGGCATATTCATATCATCATTGGAAGAGATTAATGGCATACGTAGAAAGTATTTTGCTTAGGATACTAGTAAATGCATGGGTTCCTTAATGTGTATATACCATACCTTTGAACAGAGAAAATATTGAGTGAATCTATCAATAAGTAAATATTTGAGTTTTTATTTGAGTTTTCTTTTAAAAAAGAAATGATGAGTGGAGTAAAAATGTGAAGAGAAGAAATGAATGATAATGGGAAAGGTAGAATTATGACTCGAGGAATTAAATTTTAGTGAGTGGTTAGCTTTTGTTTTTAAAAGATGTATAGTATCAAGAATGCTTTAGTAAGATGCTACTTCATTCATTGGATTAAATATGATTAATGATTTGGGTGTTGATGAACCGTTATAATAGAAATTATTAATACGCCTAATAAAAAGTGAAATCATTACTAGATTGATTTCGGAATTTAAAACCTTTGGGAATTAATGATTTCAGCAAGTGGATAAAAGAATGAAAAAATGTTAGAGGATATAATTGTAAAAATGATGATAAAGCTATAAGAGTCTTAACTCATATAGTCAAATCCTTGTGTGTGGGAATAGAAAATGGAGCATTAATGTTGGTCTGGAAAAGTTAGGTAATACTTTGAAGACACTAGTTTAGGTTAAAAGGATTCAAACTTGACCAAAGTGTACATAGGATTGTGAAGAATTGAATCTAGGTAAAGATATGAGGATTCATGTAGAAATAGTTAGTATTTTGTAAGAAGGGTAAAGAAAATTGAATTCTTGTAATTGATTATTAAATTGTGATTGGAGAGTCTATGTCATATTCACATTGGAGGATATGCATATTTAAATATAATAAAGTTAGAAGTATTTGATAATGAATTGATCCCTAAAAGAAGACACTAAAATTTTAGAATAGTGCTTTGTGGTGTGCAGTGGAAGGCCACCATTGTTCGGTTGATGTTAATTACTTATGCGCCATGCATTGTTGATTCATTAATTGTTATTCCTTTCTCGTGTTGAAGGTTTGTGTTACCTGTGTTGGTTGGTGAAAATTCGTTTGTTGATTGAAGTTCCCTTTAGCCTAGTCGGTGTAGTCTTTCTTTTGAAGGGTGGGATGTAGACACCTACTTGTTCCTCATAAAAGTCGTCAACCTGATACCTTAAATGGTCAAATCGATGGGAACCTAGTTTGAGCGTTGCTTATTTTTTCCTGGAGGTCCTAACCTTGCCCAGTAGGATGAGCGAGTAGTCATTTTTATTTTGTCTAGTCGATTTTCGCTAGTTGCATCTAGTTTCTTGATGTGATAGTAAGTTGGTTCGTTATGATGTATGTTTCCTGGATGGCATGCATTGTGTTCGTTGTCAAGTTGTGTTGTTGTCATGTTACCTTCCTACCTGAAGAAAAAAAAAATTATCACTTGTTATGCGTCGTATGTTGTCGTAACAACGAGGGTTGTTACATAATATGACGCATCTTGAGATTCATTCCCATTATTTAAGATATTTGGTATATTGTCTCTTGTTTAATGTGGGCCATGCCCATTATTTATGATATTTGGTGTAGTGTCTCATGTCTAATGTGGGATAGATGATTAGATTCCCAATATCTTTATGAAGCATTAACAATAGCAATGTTTGTGAAATTTTGGTTATGTTTGGGCTTGAGCAAGATGCAATTTTTTTGGGGGCGGTGTACAAAGATTATCTCACCTTTTAAATCACTAGAGAATTGTGCTCATGGAGGGGATTGGATCAACWACTCCATCATATCTTTGGATCTTAGGGGTCACTTGACAAACAAATTTGTCACATCTTTGGATATTCTAGGAATATTCATACAACATTTGAAGTTCGACTAAGGGGGGGTCAATTGTATAGTTGAATGCTTAATAGAACCGACTAAAAGTGGTGCTATTTTGGCTTTCTTTAAAAGGTAATTATTATTATTAAATTCAAATTTTAACAATAAAACGTATACTTTGATCCCCATTTCAAAATGCTTGGAAATAGAAACAAAACCACAAGGCCTCTCATATGGAACAATAAGAATTTGGTGTTTCCTAGTTTTTAGTCAATTCAGTGTTAGAATTTTTAAATTTCAAATTGTAACATTCTAATATTTAAGCTCTCCAAATAATGTGATAAAAGAAAAAAAAAAATTTATTAACTATCTTAATTTTAGATAATTCATCTTGTTCATTTCCATCATCAACTTTGAAGTACTTAGAAAAATCTATCCATGTCAAGTTTTTAAATTTTATATTGATAATAACATATCACATAAATTAAATATACTTACTCTACTAAAAAAATTCATATACTCACTTTATAAAAATATCTTAATGAAAAAATATTTTTAGAAAAAACAAAATTTAAACTCTTTACTTACTATATATATAATTTTCTTTGTTAAATTAATAAACTTTATCTTACTCTTCTTAAATATCCTTAATATTTTCATATCCTTGTACTACTAAAAAGAAGTCTTGGTATATAAAGTCTATATTATATCGATGAATTCATTTGATCTTCATAAAGATTCCTTCATACGTTGTTACCTTTGCATTATCAGCTTATTTTTATGGAAGAGGATTGTTGTTTGCATGGTAGATATAAATGAATACAATATGGAAATGTTTTATTGCTAGTTTATAGGATGAGCTTATTTTAACATTTTCCATCTGTCGACAGTGATAGTAATCTAATGTTGTATTTGTTGTTCGAAGGTTTGAGCCCCTTTTAAGCATTTTCCATAGCTAATATTGACACATTTGTTGTTGCTTGACATCAGAGGCACGCGTGCTGCATGGGTAGAGTAACAACAAGCATACAACTTGTATGATGTGTTTGTATGACAAGCAAAAGGAATATTGAGAGAGAATACAGTGTACAAACTAGTCTGCACTCGTTCCCGTAATATCACCCCTAACTTCATTGAACGGAATAATGAGGTAGAATACAGTGTACCAACTGGTCTGCACTCGTTCCCGTAATATCACCCTTAATTTTATAAAACTGAATAATGAGGGAGAATACAGTGTACCAACGAGTCTGCACTCGTTCCCGTAATATCATTGAACGGAATAACGAGTGAGAATACAGTGTACGAACTGGTCCGCACTCGTCACCGTAATATCACCGTTCATTTCATTGAACGGAATAATGAGGGAGAATAAAGTGTACTTAGGTCAGCAATATACAGCTTATTGAATGCTATATAGTGTATTTTAGTCTCTTGGTATATATATATATTGTTAGATATATCTGGACGTATATATTCAAGTATTTCTACCATGTATATATAATATTATGTATATATAATATTGAGATATATATACAATGTTGAGTAAGAGACTGTATATATTAATACTAGACTGTGTATATATTCAATGCTGTGTGGTAGGTTGTATATTTCTTTCACTGTCTTAATTACGCCGAAAGGCCTACACCTATTGATAATGGGCAGATTTTTAAGCCGAAAGGCATACACCTATTGATAATGGGCAGATTTAATAGGGGTTTAGTGCTTAATAAGTTTTTTATGGACAGGATTAAATATGGCTGGAATATTCTTAGTAGTCACACAAAATAAATGGCTGTGATTTCAATCATTAACTTCCTAGCTATTGCTGTGATTTCAATATTAACTTCCTAGCTATTATAAAGACATCCGCTTATGTATGTTTACTTTTACATTTACCAACCTATTTTAAAAATTACTTTGATAGCTAACTGATTGTCACTTAAGTGATTAACAGGAAATTAAAATATTAACAACAGATAATAGTCTTATCAACTCTTCGTAGCATAACCAACTATTTCACTGCTGTGATAGTTAATATCACCCTTAATTTCATTGAACGGACGGTTAAAAGAATATCATGACCATCAATAAAGAGATGGGATGGGCGAGTGGTTCATAACTTCGCCACGGTTACACACTCTCTTCCATTGCCCTCTCTATCACTCTTATCTCGATGAGAGGACGAGGTAAAGTGTTTTAGCCCACAGCACAGATAGCGTTTGGATAAGATTGTACGTACGCATCATCTCATTCCTCTCCTTCGTTTCCATTCGTTTAATTTGTTAATTCCCAAGATATACTGGCCAATCCTCAACATACACTCGCCATTTTTCTCTTATTTTGTCGAGTTAGCCATACGATCAAAACATTCCAGCTTCCAGTTATACTAAATCTGTCACAGCTTGTGCTATTTCTGGTAATGAGAATCGAACGAAACAACCAACTGGATCGGGGGTTCATTCTCCTGCAAACCGACGATGATCGAAACATAGATCCGCGTGTGCACATGATCCGTGGGGTTCAGCATTTGATCGAGAGATGTCTGCTCTTTCGCATGGACCTCCACGACTGCGTCGAAACCCTTGCCAAGCAAGCCGAAATCCACCCTGCGCTCACCATCGCAGGTTTCACTTCTTACTTGCCAATTTCTTTGTATTGTCATGCTAGTATTTAGAGCCTAGTTTTTATAGGCAAGTAATGCTGCTATATTGTAAATGGTTTAATTGGAGATTATGATTAATGGGTGCAGTTTGGAAGGGTTTGTTAAAAGAAAACGGGGATTTCTTCCGGGCTTATTTTATAAGGAACGCGAGATTATATAATCCTCTTCCTGCTGCACAGACGGCCGACAAAGATCATAGTACCCAAGTCTCGGGGATGAGTACCAGTCATGGATTGTGAAAGTATTTATCACTTAATACTTCCTTCCTCCTGTGGCGATGGCTTTTCAAGCGTCCTAACATGCTTATAATTACCCCATTCATAGTCATGGTCACTTGGTATCTCTGATTACAGAAATCTAATTTGTGTTTGTCTCTGATCTCAATTGATTATGAACAGAACAGAAATCCGACGTCACGAATGCAGATGGATATATGGTGTAAACACAAGGGTTGGATTTTGGAGAATTGGTTTATGTTTGTTACAAGTATATATGTGTTATGAGTCGAGTTTTTATAGATGTAGTATGTAAAGAAAGGTGTCTGATTTTCCATAATTGACTTATGTTTGTTCTAATTTCACTGAATGTTCGTAGAATATTTTTTTGAACAGTAAGTGCTTTGGTCTAGTCAAAATTGTCCTTATGAGCTTATTTGTACATTCCAGTTTTGTATGAATATGGTGTGTAAAGAAAGTTGTTTGATTTTAATTAAGTGTGTGTGACTGTATGTTTATGAACTTATTTATAAATTCCAGGAGTTGGTATACACATGGTATGTAAAAAAATGTGTTTTATTATTTATAAGTTATTTTTTCTTGGTTATAAGTCAAATTAAATTAATGTAAATAGAAATTCATGTTATCATTAATAACTGCTTTTCTCTACTCACTACTTATGGTGCAGATTTTAGTTAAGTTTGTATGTGAATATATATCCATGAACTTATCTGCATATCTGGACCAAGTACTTCCGGTGATTTTAGTAAGTTATTATGTGAATGTATATTCATAAACTTATTTGCATATCTAGATCAATTATACATATAACGTGTAAAGAACTGTATTATTTTCTTAGGCATATATCTATTGGAGATGGGCACAATTAATCACCTTTTAATTTAAAATTATAATTTGATGGCTAACAATTGAATATGTTGGCATATTCTTAGTCTCCTCCCAAATCAATGAATGTGATTTACTTTTCATAACTTCTTTGTATTTTTGAATGCATCTGTTAAAATGTTTACTTTTTAACATTTACCTAATCACATTAAGAAATTACTGTAACACCATATAATTGCCAAGTTTAAATAATTAGCATACTTACTTGAAATTATAAAATGTTAACTTTTTCTATACATTTACATTTCTGCCACATTTACTATATCTACCATACACCTACTACAACAAATAGCCATAATTGCAACCCTTTCATATTCTCCATTTGTAAACCTTAACAGCATTTGCTACTAAAA
>SNQJ01S0013694.1:366357-376471 GCA_010110895.2 Picea sitchensis | reverse complement strand
ACTGTGTATGTGTGTGATTGTTTATTTCTTACTGCTCATTATTGGATAATAATTCTACATTGATATAACATTTGAAGAAAAAGGATTATAATTACGTTATTATTGATTCACCCCCCCTCTCATTAATCCAACACGCAGGGTCAACAAAGTACTTATCTATTACAATTTACAGCCAACCAACTGACTATGGGTGTTCGCCTTTCCACCCAACCATAGGCTTAGATGCATTCATTCTTAGCGCTCTGGCCACCCCTGTGCCAAGCCATGATATCACTAGGGAATTTATACCACTTCTCATAGATCCTTTCTTTGTCACAACTTCTGCGAGGTTTATCGGATTCTTCCTCAACATCAAGCTCACGACCTTCTACTCAGGCCTTGTTCTTTATAAAATATCAAAGATTTCTTTCTCTGTCACGGTCTTGATGAGGTTCATCAAATTCTCCCTCAGCCTCAAGCTCGCGACCTTCTGCTCATTTTCATGTTCTATGCAAACTCTCAGAGATATATTTCTATGTCACGACCTCAATGAGGTTCATCAGATGCTCCCTCAGCCTCAATATTGTGACCTTCTTCTCATTCTCTTGTTCTCTGCAAACTCTCAGATATTTCTTTCTCTGTCACAGCCTCAACGAGGTTCATCAAATCCTCCCTCAGCCTCAAGCTCGCTGCCTTCTGCTCATTCTCCGCTAGAGAGATCCTCGCATTCTCCTCTCTTCTCTGTTTATTCGCATGCCTTGCAAGCACCCCCTCCTTGGGAAGGTTCTCCTTCCTATCATGTTCCTTCTTTCAAAAGGAAACTCGGGTCATCCTGGGTCTGCAAGACCCTGTGGTACTTCGAGTTGACATTCTTCAGCTAGACCATGCTTCCATTCATGGGGTGGTTGATGTTTCAACCACTGGTCCTTTCTTCATTAACTAATTCCTATCCTTGGGAACCAGAGGAGGTTTATTATCCTCATCAAAGGGAAAATTTGAGGTCATTTGACATAATGAACCCTCTCTATAGTTTTCTCATTCTTTCATCTAGTGATATCATGGACAATACTTCAAGGCTTCACCCCCATAGTTAGTTATTGGTAGTTCTAAACAATAATACATTTACATTATTCCCATTCCATATCATGGTGATCATAATTAATGATTAATTACAAGTTGGGGGAAACATGGGTATTACACTAACCCCCTCACACACCCGATGCAACACAAACACTAGATCTAGTCGTGAAAAGAATACAACACGTACCCAACATTCTCCCACTTGTTGTTTTCTTTTCATACAAGGGTTTATAGGGTTGCATAGTCAACAATCCATGGCATCAATGCCCATAGATCCTCTAAACAAAGAGAAATTCTTGGTGCTCACATATTCTTTTAATGAATCCACAACATTCTTCAAAGTATCCACCTTCATCAACAACACTTTCTTGTCTTCAACCATGTCTCTCACAAAGTGATATTGAACATCAATATGATTTGTATTTGAATGATAAGTAGGGTTCTTTATCAATAAGATTACACTCTAACAATCACAATCTATCCTTATAGCTTGCTATACCAACCCAATACTTGAACACAGTCTCTATAACCATACTGCTTCCTTTCTTGCATGAGTGGTTTCCATGTATTCAACTTCAGTAGTTGAGAGTGCCACTACAAACTGTATTTTTCTCATCCAACTGATTGCTCCTCCAAACAGGTTAAATACATACCCACTTGTAGATATTTTACTATCCATATCTCAAGTCCAATCTGCATAAAAAAATCCATGTATGTCCAACACTACGTCCAATCCCGGTCTTCATTGGTAGCACAATCCATAACTAGTAGTGCCACGTAAATACCTGGAAACTCTCTTTATTATTGTCCAATGCTCCTTCCCTAGTTTTGACATATACCCGGTCAAAACCCCCACTGCATGTGCAATGTCCAGTCTAGTACATACCATTGCATACATCAAGCCACCAACCAAACTAGCATACGAAACAAAAAAAACATGTCATCTTCCTCTTCCTATGTCTTGGGACATTGATCCACATATAAATTTACACCTATAGGAATAAGAACCCTGACCGATTTACATTGTTGCATATTAAACCTTTGCAATATTGTCTCGACATATTTCCTTTGATTTAACGAGAGTTTATTGTTTTCCTGATCTCTTTTAATTTCCATTCCCAAAATGAAATTTGCAACACCAAGATCCTTCATGTTAAATTTAGAGGACAATCGAGTTTTCACATCTTAGATAATCTCCTTGTTGTTTCCTATCAATGACATATCATCCACATACAAGACCAAAATAATGAGATGATCACTGATTGATTTGAAATACACACAGTGATATGCTTTGGTCCTTGTGAGGCCAAGTCCCAACATATGAGTATCAAATTTTTGATACCACATCCTTGGTGATTTCTTTAACCCATACAAGGAATTTTTCATCCTGCATACCAACTCTTTCTTTCCCTTCACAACAAAGCCTTCTGGTTGTTTCATGTAGATTTCTTCTTCTAGATCCCCATGTAGGAATGTTGTCTTCACATCCATATGTTCTACTTCAAAATCAAACACAACAACAACATATAAAATAAATCTAATTTAAGTTAACTTGGCTATAGGAGAACAAATCTCACCAAAGTCAATTCCCTCTACTTGGGAATAACCTTTTGCTACTAATAGAGATTTGTATTCCTCCACTTTTCCTTCTGCATTCAACTTCTTCTTAAACACCCATTTGCTTCCAATAGTATTTCTTCCATTCGGCAACTCCACTAGATCCCAAGCTTCATTATTGTCCAATGCTTCCATTTCTTTAATCATGGCCTTTTTCCAGAGTTTTCCATCCTATGAATCCACTTCCTCCCTAATAGTTCTAGGATCATATTTAGAATAAACAAAGAAAAATTTGAACATAAATCAGGTGGAGTATACCTTTTTTATTTCCCTTTTCCCTGAACCGATCTCCTCAATACTGGAGTATGAGGATCTTCTTCTTTTGATTCATGTTCTTCTGAAGAATCTGATTCATCATCCTTCAATTCAAACTCTATTTTCTATGGTTCTTCCTTCCTTGGTAGGACTTCATGTTTGACAACATCCTTGGTTCCTCAAAATACCACATCTCGGCTATACACTACCTTCTTAGTTTCTGGGTTCCAAAGTGATGAGGTCATAGGCACAATTGAATAAATAAAACCACACACACTACATTAAACAAAGCAAGGGACACCAAGACATCTTCTCAAATCCCCCCCAAAGGGGAATTTCTATTAAATCAAACCATTCTCGTCTATTCATTTAGTGTACAAATGGTCCCTTATATAACTATAGGTGACCATGATAATAATTATTACATAATTAGATGGTTGGTTCAAACCATCTCCATAACTATATCCAATAATATCTCCATAAATCTCTCAACATATCTCCATGAATCTCTCAAGTGATCTCCATCCCAAAACTCCTCTCATTTCCCCTCATCTCTCACACTCATGTAGAATTCTAGAATTAGTATACCTTATTAGAAAACAACATTTAATTTATTTAATTATTCATGATCACAGGTACAGATTATATCATACTCCCCTCTTAACAAACACTTGTGACCCCATTATGCCTCCTTTTCACTTTGTCCTTTGAAATTATTCCATCTCCATCTTCTTTGTCTTCTCTGCTCATTGTCTTCCACGCGATGTTGGTCTTCTTCATTCTCTATCCTCGATCCTCTTTATCCTCATGTACTTGCAAAGATAAACATTGTTGAAGTCCATATAAAAATATTACCATCCGTCAGAGTACATGGGTCTCCAATCGTTGTATCCGCCAGTTCACTAGGAAACTCTTTCTTGTACATGATTCATCAACCATTCTCTGTCACATGTATGCATAATTGTACCTTTACTTCATGTGTATCCGCCATCATCATCATCATAATTGTACCTTTACTTCATGTGTATCACCATCATCATCATCCTCATCATGGGTTTTCAACATACCCATAGCCATGCTCTCGATGCTCCTACATCAGACACCCAAGGAACAAAAAATCTCCATGGAATCCTATCCATGAGTTTTGTGTCATCTCACAAACTTTTGTTTCACAGTTTGCCACAAAATCCTCTTTTTCATGACTCACAATCTCTCTTTCATGCTCAACCTACTCAATTCCCTTAATGACTTGAAATCTCACCGACCGCCTCAGATCGACATTTCTGTCAGATGTGGACTGCCTCAAATAGGTAGTTCTGCCCACAGTTGAGCAAATTCTCTCTCATGACTACAAAAGTGGTTTCAATTGAACACAAACCCTACATTACAAAGTGGTTTTTAGAGTACCACGAACTTAACAAATTATGGGGAGTACATGCCTCATTAGGCTTACATCATACAATTTCATTTGAACTTAGGAAAATCTATCCTTTATACAAATCTACGAAGAAGACCATAATCAATACATTATTCAAAAACCATTAGACTTCTAGGGATGTCATTTTCATGGATTTATTGCATTTGCATAAGGTACGTTATTTTGACCTTGCTTTTCTTCTTCACCACACTTCCGTTGCTTTATTGTGTTTGTCCTCTGCTTCTTTTTTTCATGTCTCATAGTTCTTTTGTCATTTGATTTTGTCTTGGATTCAACATATTCATCATTCTTCATTCACCTATAGTTATATGCTTACAAAAATATGTTTATTGCTGGTTGCAAAAAAGACCAACAAGACACCTATGACCTTGGTTTGGAAATCTTAATTGACCCACCACTGACATGGCGTAAACTTTACTTTACTTCAACTCCAAACTTCTCAATTTGACTACAACTCATTACTTCAACAAACTCTTATATAATTTCTAGGGTGGCGAGTAACACCGATCATGCACTCGTACAAATCAATGACTTCTTTCTTGTGACTTCAACCTCTCAACCTATCACATAGACTTGACTTCAATCCTTTACATTAAAGACTCTAATTTTATAAATCTTTGCATTGATTTTGACTTAACTTAGACCTTGACTTTAACAAAAATAACTTTCAACCAACATGCAAACTTTTTGACATACTCCATGAGTACTTTCATTTACTTGATGGAGCTCATTTACATTCATAAACTTCAATTAGGATTTGACTTCAATGATCTAAATGACTTTTAACTCTATTTAAAAATCTCAAAGCTTCCATAACTCTCAATTACAAACTTAGATTTAACCCAAGTCACTTTTGCAATGAAAACTCTTCACTCATTTATCTTTCACTCATTTGACACTTTAATGAACTTTCTTGATTTAGACACCACTAGTGTTGAATTTTAAACAAAGCCGTGACCATGAATTACATTTGACTTTGGCTTATTATCCACAGCCGGGTCTATTTAAACTTGTCTTTGCCGAAATGTGTACTTTGCAATCTCAAGAATGAAAACGTCGATGCCTGCTACAGGTGGACTCATGCTGCATTTTGGTCTTCAATTCCACATAATAAGGCTGGTGGCAAATGTTGTTCTATTATTAACTTGCTGACAATAATTTGAACCTCGATTCCTCTTGGAATGTTGAGCTAGGTATTTTTTTTTACCTTCAATTTACATTACATGATGTGTTGGGCATGATCTCGACCCTCTTCATACCTGCATTACAATTTCAGAGTGGGAGAAATTATATTCATTTAAAATTTACAGACTTGTGATTATCATTCTTGCATGATTGAATCCTCTGAGATGTGTTACAAAAAAATTTACGAACTTGCTTTCAGTGAAACAACAGAAGAATAAGTATCAACAAAACTCTCATAGTCAAGAAAACACTATTTACATGAAAAGAACGACGAGTTTAGTGGCCTCCTAGATCAAATCGTATGGGCTTGGAATTTCGACAGGAAAACTCTCCCTCTTCAAAAAACAATGAAGACAATTGGCTAAATCGATTTCTCTCTAGGCTGCATGGAATGGTTTTATAAAGAATTACACTAGTAAAACAAATTACACCAGGTCTGCTACTCTTTCTGTATATGGACGCACACTTTTCTCACTAACAACAAGAAAACATAATACTCACCTCCTCATTACAACGAATTCATCAAATAATGTCGTCAAACAAGTACCAAAATACATGATTACAAGTAGGGATTGTATCATACTCCCCCCTTAACAAGCACTTGTGGCCCCATTATGCCTCATTTTCACTTGGTCCTTTGAACTCATTTCATCTCCATCTTCTTTGTCTTCTCTGCTCTCTATCTTCTCTTCTGCGATCTTTGGTCTTCTTCATTCTCTATCCTCGATCCTCTTTATCCTCATGTACCTGCAAACATAAACATTGTTGAATTCCCTATAAAAATATTACCATCCACCGGAGTACATGGGTTTCCAGTTGTTGTATCTACTAGTTCCCTAGGAAACCTTTTCTTGTACATGGTTCATCAACCATTCTGTGTCACATGCCTACATACCTATACCTTTACTTCCTATGTATCACCATCACCATCATCCTCATCATGGGTTTTCGACATACCTATAGCCATGCTCTCGATGCTCCTGCATCACAAAGCTCATAACCTTTCAGACCATCTTTATACCCAATAAAGATACACTTTTCAGCCTTTTTATCTAGCTTACTCCTGCTTTCCTTTGGAACGTGAATATAGGCCTCACAACCAAATACCCTAAGATGGTTGAGAGAGTGTTTATTACTAGCCCATACCTCGTGTGGAGTTTTTTCATCCAATGCTGATGAGGGTGATCAATTGACTAGGTAACATACAATACACACTGCCTCTGCCCAAAATTCTTGTCCTAACCCAACACCACTGAGCATGCACCTTGCTTTCTCTATCAATGTCATGTTCATCCTTTCTGCAACTCCATTCTTTTGAGGTGTATGTGGAGTACTCTTTTTCCTTCATAATAATGCACTTCTTACATAATTCTTCAAATTCATTTCTGTAGAACTCTCCACCATTATCCATCCTCAACACCTTAATTATTTTCTCTGTTTGATTCTCCACAAGAGACTTCATATTTCTTCCCGAGGAAATATATCAAAGTATTCCTCGAGAAGTCATCTATAAATGAGACATTGTACACATATTTTCCCAGTGATGGAACTGACACGGGTCTAAACACATCATTGTGCGCCAACCATAAAATTCCCTCTGCCCTCGTTGCACCAAAGGGGAATCTTACTCGATTCTTCTTTCCATAAACACATTGTTCATAGAAATCAATATCTAGAGAGAACTTAGTCATACCTTCAACCATTTGTTTACCGTGTAGTAGTCAAAATCCCTTCTCTTCGATATTCCCTAGTCTTTGATGCCACAACATAGCCTTTTCTCCATAGAATGTAGGTTTTTTTTTCTTCTTCAACTCCAATCTTAGGAACAATGGAAATATTACACCCATCACTAATAGTGCTTCCCTGTAGCTTATATAGAGTTACAAACCAAACTCCCTTCAACAACACCATTTCTCCTCGAACCATCCTACATGTTTCTTTCTCAAACACTATTTTTACCCTTTCATCGTCCATTTTGCTTACAAAAATAAAATTTCTGGCCAATCTTGGGATGTGTAGAACATTAGGGATTGTTCTAATCCTTCAACAACACCATTTGCAGAACCACTCCCCATGGGGATTCATATGAAAGGATGCGCCTGAGTCAACCAACCATGCCTCATGATCTACATTTGTGCTTGAAGAAACTAAGTACACATCCCCTCTTCCTTTCGAGGAGGTTTTTTCTTCTATAGAATGACCATATTCAGATCCCTTCCTTCTCTCAACACTTTTGGCTCTACATTGCTTCTTGTAGTGCCCTTCTTTTCCACATCTCCAACATACCTGTACAAAGTTCTTGAGAGATTTAGATCTACCCTTAGATTTAGATCTCCTACTTGAGGACTTAGATATATTTCTTTTCTGGGAGAGTCCTCTCGCAAATAATGCATTTGTGCTCTATCCTTCCATGTTCTTCCACCTCATCTCTTATGAAAACAAGGATGAGACCACATCATTGAAACTTAAAGTAGTTGTATTGCTACCAATGGCCACAATCAGACTATCCCATGAGTCTGGTAAAGATCATAGTAAACTGATACACTTATCTTCATCAAAAATATTAATATCAACAGATAATAAATGACTTACCACTGTATTGAAGGCATTCATATGCTCTGTCACCAAGTCTCCATCTTTCATCCTCATATTATACAAATTATTCCACATGAAAAGTTTGTTTACCAGGGACTTAGACTGATACAAAGTCCCCAAATTATCCCATAATGCCTTTGTTATAGCTTCCCCTGAGCCATTCAATAATACTGAATTTGAGAGACACAACTGGATTGTGCTCTTCAACTTTTTGTTCAAATTTTTCCGGTCTTTTGTTGACTTTCATGCAGGTGCAGTACCCAGATCCACCGTGATCCACTAATCTTTGTCTACCAACAAATTTTCAATCTTGAGCTTCCACAACTCAAAACTTTTCTCATCAAATTTCTCGATCTCTATTTTCGAACTTTTCTCCATTTATTTTCACATAAAGAATCAATACCATAGATTTCCCACCGTAACAAGGCTTATCACAGACCCGAGCCAAACCCTTAGCCACAAAGGCATCCCCTTGGAGCAAAAAAAATAGTTCTGATACCAAATGTAGATTTTAACATTGTACAAATAATTACTGCAAACAAACTCTTAATAAAAGTGAAAAAGATACAATGACACACACACATACACACACATTACATATAGATTTTTACCTTGGAAACCCAAACTGGGAAAACCAACAACATGTTTAGAGTCACACCTCTAATATTCTATTCATCATATATTCATTGTTTATAATGCAATACATATATATGATTCTCTGACATCCAAACCCCTAATCCATTGAATTAGATTAATCAAGATCTTTTAATGACTATGGTTGAGTTTTAATTTTGCATGCGTTAATTATCCAATTGAGAAGCTTAATGAAAGAATGAGGAAAGAAGAGGAACTATGAAATCCATATACACATTTGCAGATCTGAAATGAAATAATAGACAACAAACCATAACACGAGAATTGATAACAGAGTTCGACACAACTTTGCCTACGTCTCCGGGCCTTTGTCTCTGTGGGGGAGGCTTCTTTATTTCTGTTCAAAAACTCAAAAATACATCGCAGCAGTGCCAATTGGCTACAAGACTAATATGGTCATGTTCTTCCATATCTCTAGAACCCTGCAAAGAAAACAACACACAAAATGGACGTCCGAAGCTCCTAGAAATGGCCCGCAAGCGTTTGCTCCTCAATAGCTTCCCTGCATAAAAATGGCTTTGGCTTGGCTTCTCTTCAGCATAACTCTGCTCTGTTTGTCCTCCATGGCCTCAAACAGGCCTGGTTTATATAGATATGAAGTTGGTTATCCATCCCAACTTCCTCCCAAAATTTGGGCTCCAAAAATGCCCAATATCTCCCAAAAATGGAGAAAATCCATCATTAACAGGCATATAATCAAATAGAATCCCAAACTTAAACAAAAAAAAAACCCACTTTATGTTTATTTGGGCGCAACCCCCAAAATGCACGCGCTCCTGGTCATATGGGAGGTGGCCATGTGGTCGGGCGCTCCTCTGTTTGTGCGCTGGCCCCCCTTGCTGGCTCCTGGTCATCGGGCGTGGTCATAGGATCTCGGGCTAACCCCATAACCCCCACGCCCTGTTTGGATTAAAGTCACGGGTCACATGGAACCGCCCATGAACTGGGGGCCAGGCCCTATCCACCACAGTCTCGCGCACATGGTATTAAACCGTGGTCATACGCGAGCAATGAAACCGAGGGCTGGGGCTAAGCCCCGACCCTTTCTGCCTCCGAATAAACCTTTGACCAAACTCAAATATAACTTTTGTCGTATACTTAACAAGCACCAACAGTGGCCCGGGTGGTTAGCCCGGTTCTGCCAGTCCATTGCGCGGAGGAGAGGTCGGGGGTTCAACCCCGGTGGAAACCATAAAGTTTTACATAACCCACGAACCAACCACAGGGTGCCACGTGGCAGCCCATGACTGGGCCACGTGGCACCTCAACAACCAATAGAAGAATGCCAAGTGTCGAATGCTGACTCGTCCA
>SNQJ01S0013694.1:333987-358552 GCA_010110895.2 Picea sitchensis | reverse complement strand
ACAAACCACAAGTAAAGAAAAACGAGAAGAATGAGGAAGGAATGGAGGAGTCAAGAAGTTTCCAAATATATTTTATCTGTAGAATTTTTTTATATTAAATAAGTGTATATATGTGTGTGTGTGTGTGTGTGTGTGTGTGTGTGAGAGAGAGAGAGAGAGAGAGAGAGAGAGAGAGGCTACAATCACTGAAGTAGTGCTTAAAAAAGAACACACACACACACACAGTTTCTTCGGAAACTAGGATCCCTTAGAGAAGTTGGGATTATAAAACCTACAAAAACACCTAAGAATAAAATTTGTGATAGAAATTCGAGTGAAACAAACTACAAGTAGAGAAAAGAGAGAAGAATGAGGAAGGAATGGAGGAGACAAGAATTTTCTCGCATATCTTTATGCCTCCATTCTTATCCTTGAAACCCTAGCCTCCATGAAAACCATACCTAAAATTGTAAAAACCCTAACCATAGAGAAGATGAGAGGAGTGAGAAGAGAAAGTAAAAAAATAAAGAAAAAATGAGGGGGTTTTATTCCTTATAATTTCTTATTTTCTTCTTAAATTATAATTTAGGAACATCTTTCAAAAAGAATATGAGATAGGAAAAAAAATCAACTTACCAATTCAAAATAAGAAATTATGGAAGGGATAAAGTTAAAAAATTGTAAGTTTAAAGAGTGTCCTCCTTTCATTTCTCCAGTGAGGCTAAGAAATCCTTGTTGAAACTTATGGACTAATTTAGCTATGGATCATTCCTTTAAATTTATTAATTTGGAGTAAAACACATAACTCTAGCATAAAAAAACAATCATTAAAATGCATTGGAATGAAGGAGATGGGATTTAATTTGATTCGAAGGATATATATAGCATTTGTGCATGATTTTTTTTTATAAGAATCCTTTAATATGTATGCCCAATTGAAGGGTAAGAAATACAATTGAATGAACTTATGACTTCCGTATATTTAATTTATTTAATTGTTCCCAATTTCCATTCACATAACAACCAAATAAGCAAATTGTCCCAAATTCTATATGTTAATTTTGTTGTTAAGTTGAATAATAAGGGGAAGTAGTTTGTTGGAAGTTAAATTTTATTAAAGGAAATTATAAGAGAATTGTGGTATATATACAATGTAAAGAGTTTTATGGAAAAATATATTGAATATTTTATGATATATAATAATTAATTATTAAATTAGGGGATTATGAATTTTCATAATAAGGAGATAGGTGTTTATAATATTTAGTAATTACATAAACGTTAGAATTAAGTTTTTCATTCAATCAATAAGGGAAGTTTATGAAGGGCAATTTATTATTGAACATTATGTATTAATCTCTTATATGAATAATGTGGAAATATTTAATTAAATCTTAATTTGATAAAAGATTGTGAGTCGAAAGGTAAAATGAAAGGACCAAATAAGTTATGATGATAACTTATGATATTTTCATGTGTTTTTTTTTTAACAATCAGAGGTTCAACCTCCATAATTGCTTTGGTTTACATCCTCCGGGCAGTCATAGATAACTTGATGACTGCCACTTGGAGGGTTGTACCATTTAGCGGATCTAGTGTCCTCCTACAACGATCGAGACCAACCACCTTGCTGAAAATATCCTAGCTAGCGCATTTGAACCAATCAACCAAACAATTGGAATTAAACCTGAGACCTCTCGGAGTCCAAAAGACTGGAGGAGGGTGGCTTTTCCAATCCACCTACAAGCCTAAGCCCTATACTTTCATGTGCTTATATTTATACCTTGATTGAAACAACCAAGAGAGGATGTTTCCATGTTTCGAAAAAATTAACATAAAACACGCGTTGAAATAAAGAAAAGTAAGTTATGATTGAGGAGAGCTACTATATCCTATCAATTTTAACTTGGTTATGAGTAAGAGCCTTGATTGATAAATCTTTTGGGCAATTGCCAAGAATTATATGTAAACTTAGTGCATGGAAGTTTATGAAAAAATAACGATGATAATGGAAACCACCATTAGAGCATGAATACTTAAGGTTTATCCATAAAGATTACTATATAGACTATAATCATATGCCCCTATAAAACATTGACRAGTAAGTTAAGAAAACTCATCAATTATAAAAATAATGAGATTAGAAGATTTTGGCTAATATAAATGAATGAGAGCTAAAACACTCTTCTAATGAAATTGGAGACATGAAATTTCAGATTTTGGAATTGATTACGAGAGATAATAAAAAAATGGAATTATAATGTATGGAATAAACATCATAATGAAATTATTTATGTGGTCTCCATGAATAAAATTGGTGAATTTAAATCTACTATTCCATGGCTTCTAGATTGCTCTTATATTCATCTCTTACCCAATGCAACTGATAACTTAACAACCAAATGTTAAGTTTGGTGAAACAAAGTGGTTGCTCAATGGGAATATGACCAATTTACTATGATGTGGTAATTAATTTGGTCTTTTATGATTGAAGTAATTTTCATGATTATGTACTTAGATATAAAATGATTCTTTGGTAAGAATGTCAAATATTAAAAAAAGAAAACAAATACATCATAGCATGATGACTATGTTAACACAATTGGGAAGTGAGTTAAGACAACTAAGGATGTTAGTTCCTTGGGTAAAACAACTATACTTGTAATAGTAAATAACCACTAAGGGCACATGCAAATCCTGATAATGGAGAAGACTTCCCAAAATAAACTTGTTGATTCGATATCTATAATATGAAAATTATAATTGCGAAGGTTAACCCCTATTTATACAAAGAAAAAAAATAAAAAATATTATTATGAAAAATACGAATGCCACTTTATGAGAAAATATATGGATATGCAAAATAAGAATGCCACTTTATGAGAAGATTATATGGACCTAACACAAAATTATAAGTTTCGTACAAATAGTTTCGTACAAATAATTTTTTATATAGGGCTTAACGGATATTAAGATGTTGTGGTTAGGTGCACATGTGAAGGGTGTTGTGGTATGAATGAAAACAATATGGAGTTGTCAGTTGAGAACAACTAATTAATATTGTGTTATCACTTGGTATATTCACGCCATATTGAACAACTTAGGGAGGTGTGGAAATTGTGGAAAACCTTCCAGGAGAAATTGATGTAATGATAAAGATGGGGGTGTCGCTTGCTTGAACATGAGATGGGAGATTATTGACTTTTCTAATCTATATGTGAGGATAAGTTTTATGATATCAAGGTGGGGATTTCCATATTTGCTCGAACCCTCATGTATTTTTATTGATACTTGAAATTATCTTCATGCATGCATAACATGATCTTGTTGGTTCACATGAAGTTGGGCTGGTTTACGTTCTTGTTGTCAAATATGAAAGGGAGTAAATTACCTTTTTGAAATTAGATTGTTTTGGAAAGATAATTTGAGACCTCAACACTAGGGAAAACATATTATCCCAATATTCCACATAGAGATAAAGAAAGTGATCAAATTGTGAATTACCTGGGTTTTTAATACTTATCATTGATTTTAGCAGTTGATTTATAAATTTAAAAGAAATAACTGGAGATTGTTGATATTATTATTTATAATATATCTATGATTATGATGTTTTTATATTGCTAATAATGACATCTGATTGATAACATGAGGTTTTATTCTACTCATATTGATATTATGCTATGATATTGACATGTTGTTGATAACATGTGGCTCTATGCTAGTTCCATTTTAGCCTCAAGGTGGTAAGGGTTTTATACATGTTATAAATTTATACATATTCCTTATCTTTGTTGTATTTAGCCAACACTCGTGAACCTAGTACAAACTAACCTGAATATTAAGTTGGTATTTTGATATAATCTTTTACTATGACATTAAATGTGATATCTATGTTTTCATTTTCATCTATGATCATGTATTACTAGTTGTTATGTTTTCTCATGTGTTATTTCATGATGTTATGTAGTTTTATGCTTCTTATGATGATGTCATGTGGCTCTATGCTATTGTTAATTTTTAACATTGTTCAGAGTCTTGAAGATAACATCGCAAGGATAAACCCTTCTACATTAAAGAGGCGGTACCCCTCTTTAACATATATAATACATAAATACAAAAAACGAAATAAAGGAAAATTCCTGAGAAAGGAACAGGCTTGTTTAGAGATGAATATTCACAATGGTATACATTATACAAGACTACAAATGAATAAAATGAAAAATCTCATAAAACATCATTTCCATCATAGTATAAAGTAAAGCAACACATATCATTTGGAAATACAAGAATTAAGGACCACATATGTAGAGAACTTAACATGATATTTCAATTAAAAATCAAAAAGATTTTGATAGACACACACTTGAAATCTCATGCTTAAAACTCAAAGTCTAAGAAATCACTTGACATGTGCCTCAAATAGTTCTTTGGGAACCTAAAAAAATACACAAATGTTTGGAGAGAGTTTATAATATTTGGAAAATAAAATGCATTCACCTTAGCAGACTGGGATGGGGCTCCCATGGACCATAAATAGATGAAAATACTTGGAAGAAAAGAGAAAAATATAGTTAATAATCGATCTTTGATATTCACAAACCATGAAATAGAAAGGTTGGATGACTACTAACTGAGAGGAAATAGAGAAGGTAAAAGCTTAATGAAATAGTTACTTGACTCACTATGATGGGAAAACTCTCCTATTATTTGTTTGTTAAATCTTCCCTTTTATGTTTCTTAGTTTAAGGTGCCCTAATGGTTGTAACTACTTCTTGAGAATTAGGGTCGGTCATTTTGACCAAAACGTTCCTTAACCATTGTTCAATATACTCTCACATGATGGAAACCATTAACTTGTACTTGATTTTGAGATCTAATAGCTCATCTTCAATATCCTTTAATTCAAAACCTAACTGATGAATTATATCTACTTGATCTTCATTTTTGTTTACATAGTGGACTAACCACTTTTTAACTTCCTCTTGTAAAAATTCAGTTAGGTTGTTAAACTCATTGGCCCATGAAATTTTAAGAGCTTCTAGTTGCTCTTGCAATTGATCCTTTGTAAGCAATAGAGAATCCATGATTAGATATGGATCCTCCAACTCCTTTGTTAAATCAATAATTTTGAAAAAATAATCACTTCTTTTGGAATTGATAACATCACACTCAACAATCATTTCCCACAAACATTTGATTCTCCTTGACCAACATCCATTTATTTTCTTGAGTCAGACCTTCGACAGAAGATTTTTCTCTCTCCATTGGATACCATTCATGCTTAATATTCTAGCACTAAAAGTGTTGACAACTTCTTTGTAAAAATGTTCATAATTTTCTAAATCCTTTTGAAGATATTCTTTTAGGCCTAAATCCTTGTAGAGATACTAGTTGAACTAGTAGCCAATTCCCAATCATTAAGTATTAGAGTAATCCTCTTATTTATATTATCTCCAACATATTTTCTAATGGCCATCAATAAACTTGAAGCTCCTTTTAGTCTTGAATTTGATGTGTGTCCTCTAAAATATCAAGTAGTCTAATAGTAGATATTGGTTCAACAAACAAGGGTTTAGGTATCAAAGCATATTGAACTAATTCCTTTATTTTATTTTTCAATATTAAGTTCTCCTCTTGTTCACTATTTGAATATTTCGAGGCATCCCCAGTGGTTAGATGAAATTCCAAAACTTTAGAGGGTTTCACTCCCACTATATATTTTAGAGTTCCAAATTTTCTACAACTTTTTTATTTTTCATGCTAACCTTTTCAATTTCCAATTTCTTGGAACTTGTGTTAAATGCAACATGGTGAAAGATAACAAACTCTTTTTCGAAAACTATTGGCTCTTCATAATCCAATTCTTCAGCTATTGTTTTGGTTTCAATAAATTGTTGTTTTTCCCAATTGGGAACTCCAACCATATCATCGACCTCCATTTCTTGAGAACTGACTTCACGCTCATGAACCTATTGATTCACTTTTTCAACATATTCCCTTTTTTATTTTTACACTTCCTGAGACTGTATGTGATTTTTCAATATCCTTTTTAGGAGGATCATTGTCTCCTCCATCACCAAAACTTCCAACAAGGGTTTTCCTTTGTTTTTCATTGTTACCATGAGCTTTGCTCTGAGTTATTGAAGAACATTTTTGAGGAATATGGGGTGAGATTGGTTACTACTTGTAGTTTTCCCTCTTTGTTTACATTGATCATTGGTACTAACTAGAGTGTCAACATCATCTTGCAAGGGTAATTGATGATTTTTAGGGGAATTTCCTTGAGGGTTTTGGTTATCCCCTCCTCTTTCATCCAATTGTACTGACTTAGTAAAATATGTACCATAACCAATGGAAAACATATGAGCTATGAATAGACCATCAAGGTCAAAGCCTTCAAATTTATCGATTTGAGAGATACTTTTAACAATATTCTCTCCAAATTTTATGGGTAATGGAATGAACTGCTTTTTCCTTTTTTCATTGAAAAAGTGAGCTCAAGATCTATATTCTTTGCATATCTCAACTATGAAGAATTTTTCACAAACATAGTAAGGGAGAAAAAAGGGTTTTCCTTGAAACCCAGATAATCTGATATAGCTAAATTTAGTTTCCTTTAAAAACATTAAAATACTAAGATACTCACGCTTATCATATTAAGATAAGAAAAATTGTTTTTATAATAATATATGTTAAATTAAATATATACAAAATTGAAACAATTCAAACATCATAAATATAAATAATAATTCATAATAATTATTCTCATTACAAATTTAAAAATAAATTATGATATTATCTTTAAATAATATATTTAATGGAATAATGAATAAATATTAAAACTTTAACACAACTCAAACATATATAATTCATAATAATTATTCTCATTATAAATTTAAAAATAAATTATGATATTATCTTTAAATAATATATTTGATGGAATAATGAATAAATATTAAAAATTTAACACAACTCAAACATATATTTTTTTGGTTTTAAAATTATTTCTCTAAGGTTTTGAACTGAAATAATAATTATCTACGGTTGAACGGAAATAATATTTCTCCGCAGTTTTGAACGAGAATACTACTTCTCTGCAGCTTTGAACGAGAATAATACTTCTCTATTATATATATATATATATTAAGTTTCATAAGTAAAAGTTGATTTGAGAGATAAAGTCAATCCATAATAATAATTGTTACATATTTTTTCTCTTCTTTTCAATATGAGCACTCCGCCACCTATTCCAAAAACTCATCCTAACAAGGGGAGGCCCCCCAAAATCACCCTAGAGATTCTTTACGATTATATGGAATCAGTAGAAAAAAGAAAAAGAAAAAAGAGAGATGTCAAAATCCAAATAGAGTTAGAAACATTAGAAAAAATGAGTGAAGAAAGAGACCTAAAACTCCAAATAGAGCTAGAGGCAATGATTGATAAAAATATTAAAGATACCATTCAAACTCAAATAGATGATAGATTCTTAGGGTTCAAGAGTGAATTGCAGACAAAGAATGATAGAATTCAAGAAATGGAAAAACATAAACAAGCAACCCAAGAAGGAGGGGTTGAAGAAAATCACAACTTGAGAGATAGGATTAAAGAGCTAGAGGAAAAACTAACCAACAATTTGACCCTCAGTAATATGGAAAAAAAATTGGATATCAAACCCATCAAAGAGGAAATGAATAAGATAATCGAATTGGACCATGAGTGTAACAAAAGAGCCTTGAACCTCATAATTTTTGGTATAAATGAACAACAAGAGGAGGATACGCTAGCAATAGTAAAAGAAGAATTAAAAAAAAATCACAAATTGATACAACTTACCTCATAGAAGCAAAGAGGCTAGGAAAAATAATTGATCAAAAAGATAGGTTGATCCATGTCAAAGTAAGTTGTAATGACCATAAATATGACATACTTAGTAAATCTCTGAGATTAAAAGGGTAAGGACTATTTATAAATGAAGACCTCATTCCCGAAAGACCAAGTTGAATTAAGGATGAAGTTCAAAAGGTAAAAGAAGCCAGGAAAGAAGGAAAATGGGCAATAATTAGAAATCGAAAAGCTATTGTTCGAGATAGAGACCAGAAAGATAATAATAAATAGGAATTTGGGACACTCGGGAACCTTTTTTGGAATTGTCGTGGCTTTCCATGGCGCAAAGGTCCTATGATAAGTTGGATCCCGAGTAATATTGATATTATTTGTCTAGCTGAAATTTGGGAGCATGAGGAGTCTAAGGTCCCTAATGTGGAAGGATTTGTCTTGTAGTCGGCATGAAACAAAAAATCCCACTGTAGAGGGATAGGAGACATAACTTGTTATATTAGAAAAAACATTTCTCCTCACATTCAACTTCATAAGATTGACCCTCTTAATCAATACATTTGGATAGAAATTTTAGACACCAATGCTAAGAAGATGTATATAGCAATTTGTTATTTTGCACCTATTAATTCTACCTTTTATAAGAAAAATAATCTAGATAAAAATTGTCCCTATAATAATTTAGAACAAGATATTTATAATTTGAAAAATGAAAGTAATATCCTCCTGCTAGGAGACTTTAATGCTAGGACTGCAACTAAACAAGCTACTCTTTTAAGTGATGACTCCAACCATAATCCTTTATGGCTAGATGAGGATCTTGTTTTATCTAATAGCTACAAAAGAAACTCTTCAATTTAGCAGTCAAGCAGGGATTCCCTAAACCCTGGACCCAAAGACTCGTTGTTCCTATTTTTAAAGATGGGAATAAAAGCATTCCCTTTAATTATAGGACCATTATGATTAGCCTGATTTTAGCCAAGCTTTATGGAATTATTTTGGAAAAGAAGATTAGCATTTGGCTAGAAAGTCACGGTAAAAGAGCTAAACGTCGAGCCTGGTTTATGAGATATCATTCAACTATGGACCATCGTGTTACCTTTAGGATCATTGCAGAGGAGTTATGCAATACTAAAACCAATCTTTTTTGTTGTTTTGTTGACTTTATAAAAGCTTTTGACATGGTTCCTAGGAAAAACCTTTGGAATAGGTTGGAAGAGATAAAAGTGCCTCTTGAGTTGAGGGTTGCTGGAATAAGGATGTATGAGAATGTTATTGCTAAGTTTAAAAACACTGAGGGTTGGTCAAAAGAGATTAACTGCAATATCGGAGTCAAACAAGGTTGTCCCTTGTCCCCTACCCTTTTTGGCATATACATTGATAAGTTAAAAAAATGCTTGGAAAAAGCAGGTTGTGTCAGCCCTACTCTCACTCGTATAGTCATCAATCTTCTTTTGTATGCCGATGGCATCGTTCTTATGGCAATGAGTTCCCATGATCTTGAAAACCAATTAAGAATCCTCAAGGATTTTTGCTCCAATATGAGTATGATTGTTAAAATTGATAAGACTAAGGTCATGATTATTAAATCCAATAAGATCCCTTATGATACCTTTGTATATGACAACAACAACAACTTGGAGGAAGTGACTTCATACAAATATCTTGGAATTGATATTCACCACAAGCTCAATTGGAATTATAGCATTGAGAAAATGATTATTGGGGGATGGAAAGCTTATTATGGGCTTGAAAACAATTGTAAATCAATTGATCTTTGGAGTTGGGATAAGAAGAAAGTTCTCTTTGTGACTCTTGTTACACATGTTATTCTTTATGGATGTGAATATTGGGGCTGTAGTATCTCTCGTGAATCTTGGAGAAAGATAAAGCAAACACAAAAGAATTTTATAACCTATAATCTCAAAATTAAAGGAAATATGCCATATTCCATCCTCCTCTTAGAAACAAGTCTCTCCCCCATTGAGAGCATGGCTATGACTTAGATACATAATGTATAAGAACAAGTTAAACAACATGGAAGACAAGAGGCTACCTAAAATTGCTTCAAAATCAAGTCATAACCACCATCGACTCAAGCGAGGATCGCATAAAGACGTCCAGTGTTGGCTAAATTATTGGTGAATCATGGAAGAAACCATTTGCAGAATAAATATACTATTAAAAAAAACGTCAAATTAAAATTTAAGGAAAAAATGTGGTGTGAAAGAGAGTTAGAGGAAAAAAGAAAATTAAGGTATTATAAAGATGTAATCAACCCTAATCTAGAAGATCAAAATTATCTATCTATTTTGTCAAGTGTAAAGAAAAAAATAAGCATTGCTAAGATAAAAACAAAGTCTCACGAGCTCTATAGTGAAACTGGGCATTGGTCAATTCCTAAAACGCCATGGGATGAAAGAGTGTGTCACCTTTGTGACACTAAGAAGGTTGAAGATGAAAAACACTTTCTCTTAGATTATCCAGCCTATACCCATATTAGATCTCATTTTCAAAATAGTTATCACACTACCAACCTTCCTAACCTCTTAACTCAACAAAAGTATGGTGATCTTGGAAAGCCTCTCTTAATGTTTTACGAGCACAGAGACAAAATTCTAAAGAATCACAAGTAATCACTTACCCTCTTAAGGTTCGATAAACCAATTCAATCTTAGTGGACGTTAATCATCATCATCATCATCATCATCATATAAATATTATTAAATATAAATAATTTTTTATTTTCTTACATATATATTATAATAATAATAATAAAAAAAAAAAAAATTCTTAAAAAACGTTAAAATACTAAGACACTCACGCTTATCATATTAAGATAGGAACCTTTGTTTTTATAATAATATATGTTAGGTTAAATATAGACAAAATTGAAACAATTCAAATATCATAAATATAAATAATAATTCATAATAATTATTCTCATTATAAATTTAAAACTAAATTATGATATTATCTTTAAATAATACATTTAAAGTTAAATTTGGATTAATGATGAGGTATAGTATATTTATTTTTTAATATTTATTTAATTATATTATTATAAAAATTATTGATTTATTTATTTTATTTATTTATTAAAAATTTTGAGAATTTGTATATTTCAATTTTTTTAATTATTAATCATTAAAAAAAATTAATTTTTAAAATTATCAATCACTAAAATATCTTCATTATTATATTAATAAGTTTTTAATAATATTTTTTGTTAGGGAAATTTTATTTCTATTTTTTCATTAAATTAATATAATAATATTTTTCTAATTTTCCCTTAAATTTTTAGCCACGTAAATACAATAAAATTTATTATTAATATAAGTTTTTATAATTAAAATGATTTAAGATTATTAAACTTGTAAAAATACAAAACCAAATTTATCCTCATCTTCATTACTATTATCTTAAAACATTAATTTATTATTAATATAAGTTTTTATATTTTATAATTAAAATGATTTAAGATTATTAAACTTGTAAAAATACAAAACCAAATTTATCCTCATCTTCATTACTATTATCTTAAAACATTATCAAGATGCATATTAATGATTAAGAGGTATTATCTTTTTTTTTAAATAAAAAAGTGTTATTTCCTCATAAAACAGTGGTTGTTGTACATATCAAATCATGTTCTAGGGTCTGCCACCTGTTTCACCAAACTAGTGGAAATCGAAACAAATGGCACCATTTTGATTTAGTTGGCAAAAAAGAAAAAGTTGCCACCTGTTTCGCCAAACATTTGGAAACTAGAACAGGTAGCAAAAGAGTATCGAGACAGAGTTGTCTGAACATGCAACAAGAAGTATGAACATAACATGGCCAGAAAATCTGGACAGAGCACAAAACAAGAAAATTGAACAAGAGTACAAAAATTCCTTGTGTTTTTGCAAAGGAGGTGCAAAGAACCTAAGATATTTAATCATTAAAAGAGCTATTAAAACCTGCTATCATGAGTGTCGCCGTAAGGAATGAAGATGTAAGGTTGCGCGCAAGTTGGGTAGCACTGCTGAGTTTGCGTGCACGAGAGCGCATCAAACAGAATGGCAAATCTGTTGTTGAGAATAGTGTGCCTCTGGAGCTGCTCCATCATGTCCCTTCGCATATCGAAAATGAGCTCCAGATGTTATGGCGCCAAGAAGCAAGGTGAATGCGAATCTCAGGCCATGGCTGAGGTGGGCAGTGGAGGCTCAACCGGGAGGTAAGCTAAAGGAATTTTTTCTTGGATTATACAAGTCGCCCCCTCCATGGCATCCGTTGTAGCAGTTGCAGGGAGACTGGTGTTGGGTCAGTTTGGGGGGTCCGGAACTGTGTAGAGGAGGGAATTCGACGACACCATAATTGGTTCCCATGGAATTTCCTCCTCTACATAGGCCATTGGAGGCGAATTTGGCTCCTTATTCCATCGAATCAATGCGGTCGTAGAAGCTTGGGCAAGCTTGCAGAGGCGTCTCTGCATGGTTGCATAGTTATACCAAGAAGGACCCCTCTTAGGCTTTCCATGCTCTCGAGGCATGGTTGTTAAGGAAAACCAGACTGAACTTAGTGGAAGAGCATGTAGCGCTGGGAGATTGAACGGAGTGAAACACAAATGTAAAAACCGAGTCGAGTGGAACGAACCATAACAAACCCGGATGAAATGGAGGAGCGCCAGGGGAGCTGAAGTGACCTTGCACATGCCTCCCGTACCCATCTTCGTCCATCCGCCATGGCGCACTGAGAGCTCCATTAAACCTATGCGAGGGAACTGTCCAGCCTACCTAGGAGCGCGATGAATGTTGTCCTCCATTCGAGAATTGAAGGTGAGAGTGATGGCAGGGCTAAAAAATGGCTTGCGTTGCATGTTATCTATGTGGCACCCCATCTAGGGGATCAAGAGGCATTATCTTAATCTTTTTTGTTTGATTATATTAATGATAGTTGGCCATATTAAACATATTAATCAGGTCATAGTTAATTATACTGATCAAAGTTGACCACAATTAAAAACATTAACCATTTCAACTATATTAGCCATTCATTATGGTTATATAATAATGGATAATAAATTAATGATGGTATTAATTATTTATAGTAATTATGTATTAATAATTAGCAAACTAATTTTTAATAATAATTATGTTAGTGGTTAATAAGTTATTTTTTCACTAAAAGATTAGGGATATTGTCCTTCCATGTTGGTTATGTGGAGTAATAAGCTTATTATCCATTTATAAAACTATTTATAATGACTTTGAGGTGGCAAGAGTTGGGGGGGTTATCTTTTCCCCACGAGGACATATTGAGCTACTTTTCCCTAGAATATAGGTCATGCTACTGATAATCAAGCAGAGGCATATGCCCTACTACAAGCATTAAAATTGGTCTGCTAACAAGGCATTGATTCCCTATCCATCCTCGAGGACTCGAGAATTGTCATTAATCAGTGAAGAAAGAAAACATTGTTCAAATATATAAAGCTCGCAATAATATTAAGGAGAATCCAAATCCAGCTTGAAACATATCACATCTTTGTACCTAAACATATCCTCTCTTACAATAATTCAATTGTTGATAGACAATCAAACTTGGCAATAAGAGACCCTAGAGGAACTCTTAGGGTCAATGAGCTCCTCTCTCTTAATCAAATTCCATGAAATCGCTCAAAGTTTCGAGCATTCTTCATAACAAAGGATCCACAAAAGTCTACATAGAAGGGTATCCCTAAGGAGCTTGTTTGAAGGTGGCAAACATTCGAACACCTTGAATTTAACTCATGTGGTCTTGCCACGCAATGGCGACGTTATGCCACGTTGGAGCCCATGTCCTCCACATGCAGGGGCCACCCATTTTACGTCCACTTCTTGTTGCGCATGTGCTCGACCTTCTTTGGTTATGTTCTAGCCAGCGCCAATGGACTTATTCCATTCGGGATTTAGGGCTCTTGTACTCTCCCTGAGGGTGTTGCGTCATCCTGGTTCATTTGGACATCACTCACTCAAGATAATGATTGTACTACGTCCCCTCGGAAATTGATTTCTATGTGTGAGAGCATTTCAAGTATAATGGATTTGATGGGCATATATCTTGCCTCTGCGTGGTTGTTATTTCTCACACGATGGACGAAAATTTGAAGCATAATTTTTTTTGCTAGATATATAAGTAGACGCGGAGAAATTGAAGAATTTGAAATTCGTTATAGGTTAGTCAGAGGACACCCCCGAATTGAATTGTGAAACTGTTGCAGCGAGATCCCTAATCATGGCTAGGCGAAGAACAAGTGGCACATGGTGGAGAAGAGAACCATAGAAGGAAATAAATTAACTTAAATTAGAAATTAACTTTATAGATTAGGAAATAACAAATAAGTTGGTTAATGGAATTTCATTTTTTTTTAGATAAATTTAGTTCACTACCCACTTACTTATCATTTTGATCCAATACCTACTTACTAATAACAAAAAGTGTTTCAAAGATTAATTTGATCCACTATCCACTCACTACTAACATATAGTAACAAAGAGTGTTTCAAAGATTAATTTGATCCACTATCCACTCACTACTAACATATAGTAACAAAGAGTGTTTTAAAGATTAATTTGATCCACTATCCACTCTCACTACTAACATATAGTAACAAAGAGTGTTTCAAAAATTAATTTGATCCACTATCCACTCACTACTAACATATAATTATACATAAATAAATTTGATTCGTTAACAATTATGGCAATAATTTATAAACCCAATTAATCAAAATACTAAATTTAAGTAATCATTGATCAAACCTAAATCCACTATCCACTCACCACTAATAACTAACTTGTCAAATATCAATTCGATCCACTTACCATTACCAAATAACAAACAAGGCTATTCATAGATCAATTTGATCCACTTATTCATAGATAATTTTATTCATTAACAAATAGTTAGGTTATGAGTTCAATTAATCAAAATAAGGATTGTATTAATTATTAATCTTTGATCCATTATCTATTAAATCTAAGTTTACTTATCTTAAAAAAAATCTATTTAATAATCCTAAACCCATTTAAATCTTAAAAAAATATTATAAAATTAATTATATATTTAATCTACATCTTTAATAATATAATTAATTACATTTTAATATTATTAAAGCAATTTTATCATTAATTAGATTTTAATATAATAAAACAATTAAATCATTAATTATATTTTAATATTAATAAAACAATTAAATCATTACCTACATTTTTACATTAATAATAATAATAATCTATTTTTAAGGTCAGGGCTAAGCCAACACACCATATGAGACCCCCTTGTTTGTGGGACCTAACCTGCCCACTCAAGCTATATAACCCCTCCACTCAGTTTGACTAGTAAAGTCTACGAAGGTATACATACCCTACCCCCCTCTGGATTTGAACCTGTGACCTCCTAAAAGGAAACACATGTTCTTAACCATTAAGCCCACTCAAGCTGTAATAAAACAATTAAATGGTAATTATGTTTTAATATAATAAAACAATTAAATCATTAATTACATTTTAACATGAAAAAAAAAATCAAATCATTAATTACATTTTAACATTAATAAAAAGTGATGGTGATAGTGGTAGTGGTAGGTGTTGGGAGTCTTCCTGATCTTAGAGGAAACAAGTTTGTTTATTAAGCTTGGATATGTCTCCAACAATCTTGCCAAGGTCTATTTGTCTATGGAGATTCTATATTGGTTATCATAGCCATGATTGATCATGTACACACTCATCTGGAGGATATAAAAAAAAACTGGGATTCTATGTTGGTAATCAAAAACCCGAAAGGAATCAATGGAAAAGCAATGGGATTCTATGTTGGTAATCAAAAACCCGAAAGGAATCAATGGAAAAGCAAAGACAGACGCAGATTTTTTTGGATAATTTTGTGATGGCCATCGGATGTTTTTTTGGGTGGTCTTGTATTTATTGGGTTTCGCATCCGTTTGAATTTTTATTTACGCAACCGTTTGTTCTCACGTATCGAATTTGTTCATAGTTCATGTCCAAAATTTCGGCGAAATTCTTATCATAATTATGACTGAAGAACTCTACCTCTGTAACTTCACTTTTTTATAACTGAAGAACTCTACTTTACATAGGAAACTTCTGTTGGATTCTTCTTTTGAAACTTCTGTAACTTCTGTTATGTTGGACTCTTATCAAAGTTGTGGCCCGAGAGCGGGTCTGAAACTTGTGAGTGAAACTTCTGTTCGACTCTTATCGAAGTTGTGGAATAACTTATCGTTTTACGACATGTATCTTACTTAATGTTAATTTGATCTGGTGCCAGTGGAGCAGGTGCAGGATTTACTCTGACGCCTAATGCATCAAACTTTATACCACCAATTCGTGAGATTCGAGTGCAGACATACAAACAACTTTGTGAGATTTGATCCGGTGGAGACATAGAAGGTGGCATGCTTTGGGAGACCAGAAGCGTTATATTCTTGTTAAAATATCCACGCAAATCATTTAACTCACCAGCCATACAATTTAATTTCAAGACATATTCGAGATTTCAAGACAGATGGAACAAATAAATCTGCATTGGATGAATATATATATATTTTTTTAATCTCTGCACTCGTCTGGAATACCAAATACCCAAACAATGGCGAGACAATTTGCTCAGTTGAGCCAGACATTTAGCTCAAAGAGATCAAGTCAATGGGCAAACAGAGATGGTAATTACAAACAGATATGATAAATAAGAGCAGACATATAGACTGCAGAGTATTTTTGAAGAGCAACCATTGATTAATAGATAAATAGAAATGGTATAAAAACCTAGAGTATTTTTTAGGAGCACCCAATCAACGCCGGAAGCAGAGTTTGTTTCATCCCTAGAATAAAGTTTATAGACAATTGCCTTACCAAACGGTTTATTGGAACCCAAAAAATAGGTGAATTTGTTACAATTATTATATTATATAATGGCGAGCAACATAAAAATCCAGGTAAGGTGCCAAACAGTTTATGAGAACCCAAAAAATTGGTGAATTTGTTAGAATTATATAATGGCGAGCAACATATTTTAAAAATCCAGGTAAGGATCACAGCAAAAGCTAAATAAAATGAAAACCACAATCTATTGGTATGTATCAATAGAGATGATGCCCAAGAACTCGTGTAGCATACATATATTAAGAAATATAAGAAATATCAAGAAATCTGGTATAGGCCAAACAAAAGTTACATAGGACGGTTCATTGGTGTAGCTTGTATTGTTGAGAGGGAAAGTTACAGAAGCCGATTGGTCATTGAATGAGAGGCAAAGTTACAGAAGCCAATTGGTCATTGAATGTAGTAGTTTGAATGGTTGGGAAGTCATTTTTTTTTAGCTTGGATGCTAGCAATTTTGTAGATTGAATGGTTGGAAGGAAAAGTTCTAGAAGATGGTTGTTCATTGGATGCTTGGATTGGATTGAATTGAATGTAGTTTGGATGATTGTGAAGAATGATTGTTGTTCATTGGATGCTTGGATTGGATTGAATTGAATGTAGTTTGGATGATTGTGAAGAATGATTGTTGTTTATTGGATGCTTGGATTGGATTGAATGTAGTTTGGATGATTGTGAAGAATGATTGTTACCCTCCCCACCCAAAATTCAATTCCTTGTAAAATGTTGTGAAAAATTGTGTCTTTAATCCTGGTAAAATGTGCCTTTAAATGGGTCCTAAGCCCCTAGACCCCGGAGATGTTGTGTCCTTAAATGAGTCCTAACCCCTAGGACTCAGGCCTAGGCTTCCGAGTTCTAGGCCCCTATAACTCGGCCTAGGCCTCCTGATCTCCAAGAGGGAGCTTCAATGGAATAAATCCCTAACCACCCAAGATCAACTATGGAGAAGGTCAATACCTTGAAACCCTTGCCGAGTTCTAGGGCCCTAGGCCTCCGAGTTCTGCCAGTTCTACAGATTTCGGGTCCTAAATGGGTCCTAGGCCTCCAAGTTCTGCCAGTTCTACAGATTTCGGGTCCTAAATGGGTCCCAGGCTCCGAGTTCTGCCAGTTCTACAGATTTCGGGGTCCTAGACTCCTAGGCCTGAGTTCTACAGATTTCGAGAGAAAAGTACCGTTCAGATTTGTGGCAGTGCTATATATTAGATTGCATTAGCGCAAAATTTCGGGTCCTAGGCCTCCGAGTTCTGCCAGTTCTACAGATTTCGGGTCCTAAATGGGTCCCAGGCTCCGAGTTCTGCCAGTTCTAGAGATTTCGGGGTCCTAGACTCCTAGGCCTGAGTTCTACAGATTTCGAGAGAAAAGTACCGTTCAGATTTGTGGCAGTGCTATATATTAGATTTCATTAGCGCAAATTTTGGCTACAGCCAATTACGGAAAGGAAATACAACACTGAAGAAGAGAAACAAACAGTTTTACAAGAATATAAATATGAGAGCCATATATAGTTTAAACTCGTGTATTAATTGTGTTCTCAATATAATAACGTTCAGAAAGGATAGCTAGTGTTCCTCATGCATGAACTATCTGATTGTTGTTAGGCTCATTTCAAATCAAATGATGTTTTCTCGAGACATTGGATCAGACCTCGCAACCACCCTGGAGAAAAAGGGGTTATAAAATCTGTATGTGTGGCATATTCTTTACAATCACGGGTCAACAGAACCGAAAAACGATATATACATGAACCTAAATGGTCAACTTCAAAATGTCCAATTTCAATTCACAACAACCTCCTACAGCTCTTGTTTTGTTGGATCTGAAGCTAACATGAAACTACACAAGTGCCCAAGAAATATCATTTTACACTGCAGAAAATTTCAATGCTCGCATTAGATAAATGTTATATAAATCTGTTTGTAAGATTACTATAAATACATATGAGTACCTGAGCAGATATGATCTGACAGTTGAATTTTTAACTACCAAACAAAAAATAAACTTTTTTCTGGGAACTTGAGCACATTTTTCGGTCTGGTGAAACGTTAACATCGGCGTAACTACTCATTGTATCTATTACCCGCCATAGTTTAATCATCCCAACAACCTTTAAGAATCTCAAAAGCCCTTCACAGAAAATGTAAGATGCCCATAAAAAGGGAGAGAAACGATTTCATTGTTGCACAGGTCAATAAGATTTTCACAAAACCCCAGCAGATAACATTATTTGTCACTACAAATTAAAAAAAAAATGTGAAAACAATATTGCACTGACAGATGTCAAAATAGTAATAGATTAACAGTTCGATTACATCATCAATTATAGTAATCCGAGAAAATAACCAAATCGATGGCCCATCCTGAGAACCCATTGTTGGAGAGAAAATCAAATTCAAAGCCCTAATACCTACTTAAATGAAATCGACTCAGAACTTTGACAAAATCAAAAACCCAAGTGGCAACAGGACCACCAACGCGCTCAGACTCAGCTGAGGCTTTAAGCTCAGACTCATGCTCTTGCTTGAATCTTTCGTCGCCCCAGTTGAAGAAGACCCTAATAAGGAAAAAAGAAAAAACTGAGAACCTCCAAAGCAAATTAGCTGAGTCTTGTACACTATAATCAAAAAATTGAATTCACAATTCTATACAGAAATTCATCTTACCACCAGAAGAAGGCGAAGCAGAAGAAGAGCTATTGGCAACTCCGAAAATCTTGGCGTCGGGTGAATTCGGCGATAAATTGAGAAGTGCTGCCAAAAGAAAAGAGACTGAGAATAGAAAAGTGATTGAAATAAGAAGCCATGGCTGGTTAAGAAGAAAAGGTACCTGGACACGCTGAGATATTAGCATTCACTTTGCAGGCAGAGGGCAACCCCAAAGCAAGAGTCTGATTGATAGATAAACCAAGAGCTGGGCTGGTACTATCCTTAACCAAAATACACAAACACTTGGGGGCAGTCTGGTATACATTCTTGAGATTAGCGCAACAGTCTGTGCTGGGGCTTTTATCAGTACCCTGTACATATGAAAAACATTTAGTCATGCTCGTAAGCTGACTCGAGCACTCTTTCTGGTCGGCCTCCAAATCCGCCAGAGCAGATCCTACCAAGCAAGCTGCAACAAAAACCCAAAAACCAGTGAAGCACAAAGTCTTCGCCATCTCTGAATTCGAATGCTGGTTATTAGCAGACTTCAAAACCACTCCAACTCCAGAATCAATTCTTGATTGTAGATGAATCAGCAAGGAGGGTAGATGATGATATATACACAAGGCTGTACCTAGTATAGGAATCCGGGGCAGGTAGAAAGACGGGCAGAGGCAGTTGGAGAGCAATTTAAGTTGTTAGGCAAAGGAAGCCTCCAGCATTATATCTCCCACCGATTTCATTAATTCGTTCAGAAAGTGGCAGATGAAGCATTTATTTTGGATACACTGGCTGCCCTGCCTTACTATTTTTATGGTGCAAACGGTGGAGAGCATTAAGTACGTTCCTTGTATTTTCACCACGCCGACGAGAGATTCCAGTCCAAGGTTTTAAAAGTAGACAGCACACAAGAGGTCTTGGCCTTSTTTCATTGGCTTTTTTTAATCCAGATTTCAAGGCTCATCTTCTTGGCACTCCTCTCCACGAGAAAAAGTAACAGTGATCTCAACCCCAACCCCACTCTCGCCAGAAAAGGAAACCCGTGATCTCAAGTTTCAACCCCAACCCTTCTCTTCCCCTTACATGATTAACATATGAGCAATTTGAATAGGGTTTAGCTGGGATAAATTCAAAATTAAGATTCTTATTTATATAAATTTATTGTATTGTTGATGTTAATTGAGACGTCAATTTTTACAAGTCCTTAACCAATATATTGTTATAATGGCTTTAGACTTTATTGTTGATTGTTATAATGGTTTTAGACTTTATTGTTGACTATATTTTGAATATTCTAGAATTTGTTATAATGACTTCATACTTTATTGTTGATTATTCTAGAATTTACCATGAGTATCATTTTTTAAATGAGAAAATTTGTTATAATGATTTCATATTTTATTGTTGAATATTCTAGAATTTACCATGAGTATCATTTTCTAAATGAGAAAAAACAAGAGAAATTTTTCCAAACAATATAATTTGGAAAAAAAAAATTCATAAAAATATAGATTTCATATGCATGTAGTGTAGTGAGAAAATTACCCAAAAATCTTAATGATAATGATGATGATTAACGTCCACTAAGAATGAATTGGTCTATCGAACTTTAAGAGGGTAAGTGATTACTTGTGATTCTTTAGAATTTTGTTTCTGTGCTAGAAAAACATTAAGAGAAGCTTTCCAAGATCACCATACTTTTGTTGAGTTAAAAGGTTAGCAAGGTTGGTAGTGTGACAAATATCTTGAAAATGAGATATAGGTTGGACAATCTAAGAGAAAGTGTTTTTCATCTTCAACATTCTTAGTGTCACAAAGTTGACACACTCTTTCATCCCATGGCTTTTTAGGAATTGACCAACGCCCACTTTCACTATGGAGCTAGCGAGAATTTGCTCTTATCTTAGCAATGCTTATTTTTTTCTTTACACTTGGCAAAACATATAGATAATTCTGATCTTCTAGATTAGTGTTGATTGCATCCTTATAATACCCTAATTTTCTTTTTTCCTCCAACTCTTTATCACACCACATTTTCTCCTTAAATTTTGATTTGACGTTTTTTTAATAGTATATTTATTCTGCAAAATGGTGTCTTCCATGATTCCCCAATAGTTTAGCCAAGACCGGGCATCTTTATGCCATCCTCGCTTGAGTCGATGGTGGTTATGACTCGATTTTGAAGCAATTTTAGGAAGCCTCTTGTCTTCCATGTTGTTTAACTTGCTCTTATACATTAGGTATCTAGTCATAGCTATGCTCTGAATGGGGGAGAGGCTTGTTTCTAAGAGGAGGATGGGATAGGGCGTATTTCCTTTAATTTTGAGATTATAGGTTATAAAATTCTTCTGTATTTTCTCTATCTTTCTCCAGGATTCATGAGAGATACTATAGCCCCAGACTTCACATCCATAAAGAATAACAGGTGTAACAAGAGTCTCAAAGAGGAGTTTCTTCTTATCCCAACTCCAAAGATCAACCGATTTACAATTGTTTTCAAGCCCATAATAAGCTTTCCATCCCCCAATAATCCTTTTTTCAATGCTATAATTCCAATTGAGCTTGTGGTGAATATCAATTCCAAGATATTTGTATGAAGTCACTTCCTCCGAGTTGTTGTTGTCATGTACGAAGGTATCATAAGGGATCTTATTGGATTTAATAATCATGACTTTAGTCTTATCAGTATTAACAATCATACCCATATTGGAGCAAACATCTTTGAGGATTCTTAGTTGGTTTTCAAGATCATGGGGACTCCTTGTCATAAGAACGATATCATCGGCATAAAGAAGAAGATTGATGACTATACCAGTGAGAGTAGGGCCGACACAACCTATTTTTTCCAAGTAATCTTCTAACTTGTCAATGTCAAAACTCCCGGGCCTATGAAACTCCCGGTTTTGATTTGTTGTTTCCTATGGCTGGAACACAACAATACTCTGTTTGAAGGGATTAAACCCTCTACCATCAGAGTTATCCACAAAATATCAACTAATCTCTCTTTCATTCCTGCAAAAATTATGCAGATTACTTTAAGATATAGCCCGATTGAACAGATTAATGGCTATATGATTGCCTTCTTTGATGGAGCGTCCACAAACGAAGGAACAACTTGCGGAGCAGGGGGATCCATAAAAAGAGTCTATGATCCAGACTTAAGGTGGTTTTTCAATTGCGAATCTAGAACTAACACGAAGGTAGAGCTAGTGGGTGTGTGGGCTTCACTTTTTCTGGCAAATCTCTTGGATATTCGTCAGCTGCAGATGATGGGGGACTCCAAGGTTGTTATTGAGTGGATGCAGAGAAAGGACAATCTTTTAGCTACCAAAATTGAAGGCTGAAAACGCAGAGTTCGAACCTTAGAGAAAAATTTCCAAGAACTCTTATTCCAACATATATATAGAGAATCGAATGCAGAGGTAGATACTCTATCAAAAAAAGCACTAGTTTCACCTAAAGGGAGTCTGTTTTATTGCACTTGGGACGGTGAAAGAGAAGGTCCCCTAATTACTCTTAAAATTTTCTAATTTTCTGAGGATGCTCTTCCGTTGGATTGACCGTTCTACTTTTTTTTTCTGAGTGATAGTCTACGGAGTATCTATTTGGAATCAATTTGTTTTATCATCGACTTGTGCTCCCCATTTGTCTTTGGGTCTTTGCTTCTCGTCATGGAATGATGGGACAATCACTAGTTTGCTGTGTAGTTTTTGCTTTTCATTATAGTGTGTTGGATATGAATTTGGACAAGGTTTTTAAGAATGTTCTCTCCTGCCAAAATCGATGTCTTTGTATTGTCAAAAAATTATTATTAATGATAATTTAGATTATTTTTTATCTGTAAAAAAGATCCTAAGAAAAAGACATACAAAGGTTTTTTTCTCTTCCCTAATTTCTTTAAAAATTATGTTATACTCAACAAAATATCCAACAAATCCAAGATCACATAAAAGAGTTTATACTATCCAATGTTCCTGTGACAAAATGTACATCAAGAAGACACATCACTCAATCCAAATGAGGTTTAATGAACACAATGCAAATATAATACATGACCAAACTAAGAAATTTGTGTTTAAGGAGAATGATCTTCTTACTTACTACCAAGCATCACATATGCTCAAAGGAAATGAAGTAGATTGCGTAAATTCAACATTATTATAAATGAATAGTGAGAGAAGTCTTAAAAATCTTAAAATACTATATATTTTAATGAAGGATATTTAAAAATATTTAAAAATAAAACATACTTAGTAATAATAATAATAATAATAATAATAAAATTTTAATGAAGGATATTTAAAAATATTTAAAAATAAAACATACTTAGTAATAATAATAATAATAAAAAAAAAAAACTGAAAAACTTATTTAAAAATATTTAAAAATAAAACATGCTTAGTAATAATAATAATAATAATAAAATTTTAATGAAGGATATTTAAAAATATTTAAAAATAAAACATACTTAGTAGTAGTAGTAATAATAATAATAATAATAAAAAACTGAAAAACCTATCACACTTAAACTTCTTAAAAAGAAGTATCAATATATAAATTTATTACTCCCCTTTGCTTTGAAGATGATTAAATAAATCACCTAAAAATGGTGGGCCTTAGCTTGAAAGGTTTGAAATGTTGAGAAAAAACAATACCCTCATTCCTATCTCATTTAATACGTGTGTGAAGAATACAATGAAAAAGGAAGTAGGTATTCTTTTATTAAGCTTCAATCTATCCTTCATTTCACCAAGTAGCTATTCATTGTTTTCATATTCAAAGAGTACATCTCTTTTGCAACATTTTGACTTGGATATTCATAACCTTCCACCTAATATCTTTATTTTTTTTATCGTAATCTATCTAAAATAGATATAATAGAGTGGTAATGGAAGAGACCTTCAAAGTGACCTTAAATGTACTAGAGTTCATCAATAGAATGGTTATGAGACCTTCAAAGTGACCTTAAATGCATTTAGAGTTCATCAATAGAATGGTGATGGAAGAGATCTTCAAAGTGGCCTTAAATGTAGACTTATTGTAAACTTCTTCATATTCATTGTATTTTTCTTAATTAAGAATAATTCTATCATTATTTTTAAGTATCTTATGTGTAAAGTATTTTCAAAATTTATATTTTAAAAATGAAAAAATTAAGTTTTTTTCAAAATCTTTGATAAA
>SNQJ01S0013694.1:286357-333977 GCA_010110895.2 Picea sitchensis | reverse complement strand
TACAAACACCAACCAAATGGATTCAAAATTGCATAGAGCATTCTGAAAACCGCAGAGAAGTTCCCCTCACCGAGAGATATTATTCCAGTTCAAAACAACAGAGATATAATATCATAGATAAAATATCTCCTTCAAAACCTCATAAAAGTATTATTCCCGTTCAAAAGGATAGAGATATAATGTTAGAAATAAACTAATATTGAATTAAATATTATTATTAAACTAATATTAAATTGATAAAGTATTTTTTATCTTTTTAATATTGGTAAATCATAAAACAACCCACAATAACGAAAAAGAGAACATGGACACCAAACACTTTATAAGTGGTTGAAGTTCAATACACAAATAAATAAATAAATCTTTAGAATTGTGCAAGTAAAAATAAAGTTTGAATGCCAACATTTGTTTAATTGCCACCTGTTACATCTATCTCGATAAATGTCTTTTACCTAAATTATTTATTTGAGTGAAAACTGACATCATCTAGTCCTCTAGCGATCTCTGTTATAGAAAGAAACACAAAGGAGAATCACGTTTTATCATTGCCTATGTACTAGAAGAGGATTGTTAAAGAAATCTTGATTGTCCAATTGTCAAAAGCTTTCCATATTGTCATTTCTTTTCACTAAACAAGGCTGTGTGGCAGCGTAGTCCCTGCCAACGAGGTTACAAAGCAAATTGTGGAAAATGGGGTCGAATTGTAAATGACGGAAGTGTTCGGTGCAAAATGTATATCATGGAAATGTTGTGTGCAACATGTATATCACAGAACATGGGGCATAAGTAAATGACGCTCGACATGTAGAGTGCCATTTATTTTTTGAAAGTATATAACAAACTACAAATTTGTTCAGTGGAAGAAAAAATTTGGAAATTTAAATGCATGTGTGCAACATGTATACGCTTGGCATGCAAAGCATCATTTATTTTTTTGAAAGTATATAACAAACTACAAATTTGTTCACAGTGGAAGAAAAAATTTGGAAATTTAAATGCATTTGTCATATAGACTGGTTAAAAATAAAAATGTATGAAGACATAAATTTAAAAGGAGATAAGAAAACAATTTTATTTGAAATATGTAAAAAAATAAATGTTTGTTACATACTACTGAAAATTTTGAAATGTATATCACGGAAATGTCGTGTGCAACATGTATACGCTTGGCATGCAGAGCACCATTTATTTTTTACATAAATTTAAAAGGAGATAAGAAAATAGTTTTATTTGAAATATGTAAAAAAATAAAAGTTTGTTACATACTACTCGAAATTTTGAAATATATATATAAAAAAAAAGTTTGTTACATATAAAAATTTAAATGCATTTGTCATATAGACTGGTGAAAGATAAAAATGTATGAAGACATAAATTTAAAAGGAGATAAGAAAACAGTTTTATTTGAAAGATGTCAAAAAATAAAAGTTTGTTACATACTACTGGAAATTTTGAAATATATAAAAAAATAAAAGCCCGTTACATATAAATGCAAATTTCAATGTGTTTGTCATGTAGACTGGGATTGGGGCTCCCACAGACCATTAGAGAAATATGTACAAGAAACAGGACTGTAGAAAGAAGATAGAGTGCAATACTTGCAAAAAAATAAATTGAAAGGTATAAGTGTTTGCCTACACATCTTTATTTAAAAAAATGGAATAACTGGGTTGATAAACAAAGCATGATGCGATCAGTAGACTTATAGTGATGGTACATATGAGCCCTTTTGCTATTTTCTTGCGGTTGTCGTTTCATTGATGTCGTCGACGACTGCTATTTCATTGATGTCGTCGATGATTGCTGGAATCCTGACAACTGCCTCTTGCTTTTCGTTGGCAGCCTGCTTCAATTCCCTTTTGAGCCATTCTTCAATGTAGCTTCTCATTGGGGCGATGTTGATCTCATTCCATATTTTTATGTTGAAAAGATCATTTTCTAATTCCCGAAAGTCGATAGAAACATTACACAGAGCCTGATGAATTTCCTCATTCTGTATTGAATATTTGACTAGCCAATCGTCGACGTTAGCTTCATCATAGTGAAGGATGCTGTAAAAAATTTCCAAAGATAAGGCCTTAAACATAGAAACCTATTTATTGAACTATTTCCTAGTTAAGGGCAAGGAGTTTGCGATTAAGTCGGGGTCTTGGAAGTCATTGGTTTTTTCGGCTAAGTTTATTCTTGACACCCTTGTGAATAATTTATCTTTCTTCGATATGGCTTATTCCCATGACTGAACAATGAGATGCAGGTTCTTCAATTTTTCTTTCCAACATGCATTCAATTGACCGATCCGGTTTTTGGATGGAAGATCTTGTTCTCTTCTTTTTGTTTCTGTCATATTGTTCAAAATGGTGCCAAAAGGAAGGATCGTTTTTAAATAGAAAGTTTCTTCATCTTTTAACTTCGCCTGCAAATGTTGGAGCAAACTATGTGCCCTGGTTCCAAGGGAAGTGATGGTTTGTGATGTTTTCCATGCCTCGATAACTAGTTCCATTATTTTCTTGATATTATTCTCCACATATCCTCTACATGATGCTAGGAAGGTGGAGGATGCTTTTACATTAGCTACAGGGGTGGCAGGCATGGCTATTGCCAAAGGATTGACAGGCAATGGCATAGGAATCAAAACCTCTTCCAATTCCTTGACCCGGTCCTTCAGTATGGCATTCTCGGCCTCGATGCCTCCAATGGAATCATGAAGTGCATCTTCGCTCGCGTTGTGAATTTGAAATATTTGGGACGACCACATGTTGGCAAGGTCAACCTTTGAATGAGATTTTCCTTTCTTATTTTTTACATCTTTTTTTCTCAATTATCAATTTTTTGGACTAGCTATAAATAACAACGCTTTGGAACACGAAGGATTCATCTTTGTCAAAAATTTCGGTAATAGATATGTCCATTGGATGACTATGGTGGATGGCGTCTCCGGGCTGATCAAGGTAGCAGAGCATGCTATCCATATAAGTGTCAAGTTCCATGTTCTCACTCTGAATTTATGGCTCTTCCTCCTGTCCCACATTTTTTTTTCTCTTCTTGTCTACTGGAAGCTTGTGAGAAATATCAATTTTAGAGTGAGGAGGGTAGTTATCTCCTCCTCCGTTTGAAGAACTCTGAGTTGCTTTGTTGTTGTGGTTGGCCGTTGGAGCAATGCTCCGGGATGTCGTACTTTTTGGAGTGTTATTTGCCAATTGAACACTCTTGTCACCGGGGCCTTTCCCCTGTTGTGTGTACAATTTAGTGCAGCTTTGCACTGTGTCTAGGTCGTCGGCATCAAAGGCATGAGCGTTGTCGCCACTGTCTTTGTTTTTGGGCAGGTGTTTTTTGATAAAACAATCGCTGAGGCCAAGTGTTTGTAAATGTTGTCGAAAAATATTATAGGGGTTGAACCCTCTTATTCTTTCATCATATCTCAGGTTGGAGATGCTAGAATGTGCTGCGAATTCCTCAAATTTGTTGACGTTTTTGAACACGAACTCCCCTACTTTCCAAGGCAGAGGAATGAACTATTTTTTCTCTTTTTTTGCAACAGATGCAACCAGTAGTTGTATTGTCGTGCTACTTATGAAACAAACATTTTGTCCATAATGTGACATATAAGGAGAGCAGGTTTTTCCGTGGAGCCAAAAATTCTTATGATAGTGTAATTATCCAAATGTTCAAGTGTCCCCTTCATGTCCAAAAACCTGGTTGCTTGTTCAGATATGCAGGGAGCATCTTCTCCTAACAACAAAACTTTGAAAACAGACACGAAGCCATTAAAAACCTCATAGAAACAGTGGGAAGCCTTGTGCTTCCACAAGGCTTGGTACCAAAATGTTACTGGGTCAAATTCCCAGTTGACATTCTTGGACAGAGACAGTTGTGGAAACCGACAGGAATGTGCTATCGCACAAACTAATTAGGACGACATATAAAATTTCTTTTCCCTTTTGAAGCTTGACAATTGGGAACAGATTTCATGGGAAATTAACTTGCCCCAATAAAAAATGGCTTGTTCATTGACTGTGAAATACAAAATATAAAGAGCCATCCGGGAAATAGTTGTTGTGGACTCCTGTCCCGTTATTCTTGTAAACAACCAGACAATTTTGCGAAATGGATTTCTAAATGAGCTAACTTGCAAGATTGTAATATCTTCAGGAACTAGAAGCGGGTTTTCCAATAAATGGGGCAAGAGGTCCAACCCGTTATTATGCTTTGCTAGGAACTATTTTCAATCTTCTCCTATGAACGTCAATGTTGGCTCTGACAATCTTAACATCTGGTGGAAGACCTAAGGTGACAAAGAAACAAAAGAGCAGTTTCGCAGTGGAATAATTCTTTTGTCTGAAACAAATTTACCAGCACACCTAGAGACCAGGTCCTTACAATCAAAAACCTTAGGGACACAGCCTGCACGAGAAATTCCAGAGGTCCAAATTACTTGGTTCTCTATGGCAGAGGTTGAGTAATAAGAATATGCCATTGACCACTGGAAGTTCTAGTCCTCGTGCCCGAAGATGTTCACTGTATCTCCACAGAACTGTTCCAGGTCCTTACAGTCAAAAACCTTAGGGACACAGCCTGCACGAGAAATCCCAGAGGTCCAAATTACTTGGTTCTCTATGGCAGAGGTTGAGTAATAAGAATATGCCATTGACCACTGGAAGTTCTATTCCTCGTGCCCGAAGATGTTCACTGTATCTCCATAGAACTGTTGTCGAGCTAATGCCATAGGTTTATGAGAATGTTGGTTTGCTCCAGACGATGGTTGAAATGAACAGTTAGAGCCGATAATGTAACTCCCCACTAAATCTTGGTTAAATTTTTATGAATGGGAAAGCTCCTCGAGCCTTTTGCTGATTAATGACAATCTATATGGGTGGTGCATGATGAACTGTTAGTAGTAAAGCTTACTTATTGCATATTTAGAAATGCGAAGGTGGCGGGTACGACGAAGAGAAATTAAGGATTGGAGGTTTCGTGAATGTGCCAAGGCGACGACGTGCGAATGACATTTCATGATTTTGAAATCAACACTCGAAAGGGACAATATAACCCCCCAAAAATCTTGGTTTAATGCGTATTAATAGGAGATCTCCTCGATCCTTTCGCCCATCAATGACAATCTATATGGTTCCTGCATGATGAGTTGTTAGAATTAAATGTCAGTAATTGCATATTTAGAAACAAGATATGTATATATATATATATAAACCAATTTTTTTTCTTTTATTATAGACAAGTGCGAAGGTCACAGAGATGGGGGAGAGCAAGGAAAGAATGGCAAGGTCTGAAAAGTGGTCGGACGAGATTCAAAAAAGGGTTACGGGGATACTCAGGAGAGGCGAGTGTTCCACGGTCAAATTTTATCTATCAGAATTTTTGACTGCAAAACGTGTAAAACGAAAGAGATCACGATGGGGCAGTTCATTGGCCGGTTTGTATATTTGCGGAATTCTAGGAAACTGGCTAAGTATGGAATAGGGAAATGGTCGGGCGAACTCATTCTTGGAAGCGAGGATTGAAGTTTTCGTGAACGGACCAACCCAATGACATGCAAATGCCATCCCATGATGTTTGAAATTAGCGCTTTCTAATTGCATGCCTAGAGATAAGATCTTATATATAATTGGTAATTGCTAACTGCAAAGTAGCGCGGGCACATGAAACAACGACTAGGAACTGAATATTTCTTGAACTAGCCAAACCGACGATCCGCCAAAGAAATTCAAAGAAATGGCAAGTATGGAAAGCGGACATACCTGGTTCAAAATGGGGTGACAATAGTTCCACAGAAGACGTAAAGACCCAACGGTTAAATTGTATTTCTCGAAAGTTTTCAGTGCAAAATGTATACCACAGAAGAGGGCATGATAGGTAGACCATAATACGAAAGAGGGTATGATCTGAGTCCAGTTGTAAATTTGTATATCGTGGAAGTGAGGGTATTGTTCTTAGGTCATGGAATAATAGAAGTCCAATCTAGAGCCTGCTTACCGGGAATTCGTGGTCGAAGAAGTGTCTAGGTATGGAATTTCACATCTGTAACAAATTTGTATATTGCGGAAGTGACGATACTGTTCGCAGGTCATGGAACAATAGAAGTCCAATGTAGAGCCCGCCTACCGGGAATCCGCGGTCGGATAAGTGTCTGGGTATGGAATGGGGAAGGGTCGGTCGGTGTCGCGATATAAGAGCATGAGTGCAAGCGTGAACCCACAAGTCTGTCAACACACACAACCATACATTTTTGAAAAAAAGAATAAGTGACAAGAAAGATAACGTTCAGGGAAAAGAGAAACATATATTTGGCCAAGTGTAGAAGACGGAAAAGAAGGACCAATATATTCACATCTGTAACAGATATCCCATTTTCCTCCGAATATATATACTTGGAAAGAAGTGTGAAGTTGGCGGGCACAGAAAACAATGACTAGGAATACGATCCACAAGTTCACTTGGTTTTTAGTTGTATGCTTTGTCTGTCAATTTGTATATCATGGAACTCCGAGTCATTTTTTTAACCAGCCAACCCGTAAGTTCGACTGTCAATTTGTATACTGTGGAACTGTGGGTGCTATTTGTAGGACACAGAACTATAGAGGAAATGCTTCGCCCTTTAATATAGCTTCTGTGGCACAAATGTGGTATGGCTCATTTTAGCACTTTTCCATCCGTAAACAATGGAAATATTGAGCCCTGGAGCCCTGGAGCCCTGTGTCAATTTGTATATCACGGAGCTCCGAATGGTGTTTGGAGGTCACGGAAAAATAGAAGCACAATGTTGAGCCAGCCAGCGCACAAGTCCGCCTGTCAATTTGTATATCGCGGAACTTTGGGTGCTACTTGTAGGACACAGAACAATAGAGTGCCAATTTAAAGAAAGGGGAAGCACTCGGTGGAAACGCGTGAATCTGCCAAGCCATGCAGCAAGGCATTTTCGAAAAAAAATGATTAAGTAACCAGGAAGAGAAACTACAGGGGATAAAAGAGTGGCAAAATAGAAAGGTGGAGGGAAGTTTTTGTAAGCACGAATTGGTTTCAATGAAGCACCATTTTTTCAAAACCATCATTTTCTACTATTTGTCAGCAAATGCATTGTTGAAGATTAGATTTTATTGCAACCTGTGAGTGTAAATATGTTCTTAATACATTCTTCCATGACTGTAACATATTAACTTAAGTATTAAACTTCATTTTCTACTAATTGCCAACAAATACTTTGTTGAAGATTAGAGTTTAATGGAACGTGTGGGTGTAAGTGTGTTCTTGATACATTCTTCCATGACTGTAACATATTAACTTAAGTATTAAACTTCTTGCATTATGGGTTGTTAGCATTAAAACTTAATAACTACATGTCTAGAAACAAGAACGATGATTTTGCTGCAAGATTGTACATTGGTATTGCTATGTTCTACCTGCATTACAAATAGAATTGAACATTGGTTTGAAACTGTGTGTAATCCATTTTTTGTTTGCATAAAAGGCTAGTGGATTGACACAGTACATTGTCATATAATTATTAGATGTTCCATCTTAGAAAAAATAACCTAAGTAAACACAATATTGAAGAACTACGAGACCACCGAACCATGCCAATGAGAACATGCGTTAAATCCAGAAAAGAAGCAACAACGAAGACTCCAAGGCAATTTTTTTTAATAGAAAATCCATTTAAAAAAAGAAAAACACCGAGTATTGTACATCTATCCTTAGAAATTGGACCCAGTTCTTCAAGCCAAAACATTGAATGTATCTTCCATAAACACAGGCACGGGATCCGCAGTATGCAGGATCCTTACAATTTTCTCCTCGATGAATCATCTTGTGGTAAAATTGATAGTTTTCAGAATCTTCCCATGAGGAAGAACACGAAAAAACGCTGTAGGGAAAATGGAATATCCCTTTACTGAAACTTAGGACACAACTAGAAACCGCCTCTGCGTAGTTGAAAAAACTTCAGGGACATAGGTTGCACGTGCAATTCCAGAGGCCCAAATTAGTCTATTCTGGGTGGAAGGAGATGAATAGTAGAAATATGCCTTGCAGAAGTGAGAGTTCTGGACCTGATTCCTGAAGATGTTAATTGTATATCTAGAGAACAGGACATTAGTCTCGCAAGTGAATAATTTTTTGGCTTGAAATATATCTCTGGGATCATCAACATATAATTTATTTATAGTGAAACTCTTCTACCCAGAATGAACTAATTTGGACCTCTAGAATTCCTACTTTCACGCTGCAAAGAGACTATTGTGTTCAACATTGGTTTCTTTTCTGAAACTCCTTTTGGTGTTGTCAGGACCGCCATCACTGAGTCGAGAAGTTCCGCCCGTTATGCTTGATTTAAATTTCGGTGAAGGAGTGGGGACAGTCTCTGCATTGCCATCATCCATTGTCGTATCATCGCCCATTATATCATCTTCTTCCGGCTTGGAATCCATGACATCAACCTCTGTGCCAACCATCAATGCAACTGGGTAGTTTCTCTGAGCAGGCAGGGTTGCCTTGGAATTCTTTGGCTTGAAATATATATTTCGGTGTACCAAGGGAACATCTCCTTTTTTGCTCATGGGCAGAGGGAGATGAGTAGTAAGAATATGCCTTGTAATAGTGGAACCTCTCGCCATTATGCCCGAATGTGTTTACTGTATCTGGACAGAGCTGCTGCCACAAGTTAATGAGAATTTTATTTTTCTTGAGACAATGTTTGAAATGAAAATTGGGGAGGGATAATATAACCCTCCACAAATTATGGTTTAATGCGTATCAATGGAATATCTCCTCGAGACTTTAGCTGATCAATGACAATCTCCAGGGTTCGTGCGGAATGAGCTGTTACCATTAAATCTCACCAATTGCATATTAGAAAAAAGTGCAAAGGTCGCGATGACGACGAAGAGAGATTAAGAATTAGAAATTTCTTAAAGGCACCAACCCGCCGGCGCACAAAAACAAATTGCATCATGTTTGAAATCAATAGTTGGAAAGGATAACATACTTCTGCGCAAATCTTGGTTTAATTCGTAGTAATGAAAAATCTTCTCCGACCTTCTGGACATTAATGACAATCTTAACGGTTCCTATGGGATGAAATACTAGCATTAAAGCTTAATTATTGCATATCTAGAAACAAGTACGAAGGTAGCGGTGATGGCAAATTGCGATGAAGCATTGTACATTTAGTGCACCCACCAACCTGCGAAACCGATTCCAAGAAATGCCCAAGTATGGAAAGCGGTTGAGTGGGTTACAAAATAAAAAGGGTAGAAGATATACCCAAGAGACGTGGAGGGTCGATGGTCATATTTCATCTCAGTGAGAGATATCGGCCGTTAATTTGTATGTCGAGGAATTTCGGCTGCTGTTTGTGAGTAGGGGAACAACGGAAGGGCAATGACTAGAGGGCAATTTGTATATTGTTGAACTTTCGGTTCTGTATATAAAATCATGAGACATTGGGAAAAAGGATCAAGTAAACAGAAAGTGAAATCATACAAGATGAAGGGTATTTGTTTGCTAATTTGTAAATCGCGAAAGTTCGGGTGCTAGTTGTAGGCGACGAAACAATGGAAACGTAATGTTAAACCCACCTATGCAGGAACCCACGATTCAAAAAGTTTGTTCAATATGAAATGGGGAAATGGTCGGTCGGGCTAGTGATATAAAAGTAACAATGGAAATCTGAAGATGCAAATCCACCAAATCCCGCACCTAGGCATTTTCCAAAAAACGAGTAAGTAAAGAAAGGGAAAGCAGAGAGAAAAGAGAAACTAGAAATTTTCTGAAAAACGAGTAATACACACTAAATATGTACTATAAAGTATGAACATGAGATGTTATAGAGCATGTACGGATCCCGCATTCCATACTAAGCCACTTTTTCGATCGTGGGTTCTCGGGCTGGTGGGCTCAAAATTGGGCCTCTATTATTCCATGGCCTACAAATAGCATCCAGAATTTCGCGATATACAAATTGGCAAGCGGACCTGTGGGCTAGCTCGGTCAACATTGCACTCCTTCTGTTTCGTGTCATACAAACAACACTCGGATTTCCACGATATACAAATTGACAGACGAACTCCAGGGTTGGCGGCCTTAAGAGTGCGATTGTGTACGGATGGTAATCCCTATTAACTATTTAACATTATCTAAAAACATTATTTGCAATACTAAATTATTAATATTAAATATTGATATTGTACAATTTAATTAGACAAGAGGGTTTGTACAATATGAAACGGGGAAGCGGTCGGTCGGGCTGGTGATATAAAAATAAGTGAAATCTGAATACGTGAATCCGCCAATTTCCTTACCAATAAATTTTCCGGAAAAACGAGTAATACATAATATGTACTTTTAGAAAGTACGGACATGAGATTTTATAGAGCATGTACTGATACCACATTCCATACTTAGGCCGACTTTGGATCGCGGGTTCTCGGGCTGGTGGGCTTAAAATTGGGCCTCTATTGTTTCGTGTGCTACAAATAGCACCCAAGAGTTCTGCGATATACAAATTGACAGGTGGACTTGCGGGCTGGATCACTCAAGATTGCATTTCTATTGTTCCATGTCCTTCAAACAACACTCAGAGTTCCGCCATACACAAATTGATAGATGGACTCCAGGGCTGGCGGGCTCGAGCTTGCGATTGTTTACGGATGGTGATCCCTATCAACTATCTAACACTACCTAAAATACATTATTTTCAATACTAAAGTATTAATATTAAATATTGATATTGTACAATTTAATTACATAAAATTATTAAAGGATGTTAAATATCTTATTTCAAAGAAAAACCTGCATATTCGGAAACTTGCGTTCCAAAATTTTTGTATAATATGAAACGGGGAAGAGGTCGGTCGGGCTGGTGATATAAAAAATGGGTGGAAATATGAACACGTGTATCGCTCAAGTTTCGCACCTAGAAATTTTGCCAAAAAATGAGTTATACATACTGAATATGTACTTTTATAAAGTATGGGCATGAGATTTTATAGAGCATGTACGGAGCCCTCATTCCATACTTAGCCACTTTTTGGATCGCTGGTTCTCGGGTTGGTGGGCTGAAAATTGGGCCTCTATTGTTCCGTGCCCTACAAATAACATCCAGAGTTCCGCGATATACAAATTGACAAGCGGACTTGCGGACTATTTGAATTTTAAGGGCCTCGTGTTGATGTAATAGCACAATTGGACTTGGGCCAGTTTATATTCATTTATTACAATATCAAATGGAGAAGCGGTCGGTCGGGCTGGTGGTATAAAGGTAATTGAAATCTGAAGCTGTGAATCCGCCAACTTCTGCAGATAGAGGTTTTCCGAAAAACAAGTAATACATACTAAGTACGTACTCTTATAAGGTATGGACATGAGGTTTTTATAGAGCATGTATGGATCCCGCATTCCATACTTTGCCACTTTTTGGATTGCGGGTTCTCGGTCTGGCGGGCTCAAAACTGGGCCTCTATTGTTTTGTATCCTACAAATAGCATGCAGAGTCCCGCGATATACAAATTGACAGGCGAACTTGTGGGCTGGCTCGCTCAACATTGTACTTTTATTGTTCTGTGTCTTCCAAACAACATTCAGAGGAAACAAGTAATACATACTAAATATGTACTTTTATAAACTATGGACATGAGATTTTATAGAGCATGTATGGATCCTTCATTCCATACTTAGCCACTATTTCGATCACGGGTTCTCGCACTGGCGAGCATAAAATTGGACCTCTATTGTTCTGTGCCCTACAAATAGCACCCAGAGTTCCGCGATATACAAATTGACAAGCAGACTTGCTGGTTATTTGATTTTTAAGGGCCGCGTGTTAATGTGATAGCATAATTGGACTTGGGCCAATTTATATTCGTTTATTACAATATCAAACAGGGAAGCAGTCGGTCGGGCTGCTGATACAAAAGTAAGTGAAATCTGAAGTCGTGAATCTGCTAACTTCCGCACCTAGAAGTTTTCTGAAAAATGAGTAATACATAGTAAGTATGTAATCTTATAAAGTATGGACATGAGAGTTTTATAGATCATGTACGGATCACACATTCCATACTTGGCCACTTTTTGGATTGTGGGTTCTCGGGCTGGCGGGCTCAAAATTGGGCCTTTATTGTTCTGTGCCCTACAAATAGCACCCAGAATTTCGCAATATACAAATTGACAAGCGGACCTGCGGCTTGGATGACTCAAAATTGCACTTCTATTGTTCCATGTCCTCCAAACATCACTCGGAGTTCCGCGATATACAAATTGACAGACGGAGTCCATGGCTGGCGGGCTCAAGATTGCCATTGTTTACATATGCTAATCCCTATCAACTATTTAACATGATCTAAAAACATTATTTTCAATACTAAATTATTAATACTAAATATTGATATTGCACAATTTAATTAGACAAGAAAGTTTGTACAATTTGAAACAGGGAAGCGGTTGGTCAGGCTAGTGATATAAAAGTAAGTGGAAATCTGAACACGTGCATCCGCCAACTTCCAGACCTAGAAATTTTCTGAGAAACGAGCAATACATACTAAACATGTACTTGTATAAAGTATGGACATGAGATTTTATAGAGCATGTACAGATCCCTCATTCCATACTTAGCCACTTTTTGGATCGCGGGTTCTCAGGTTGGCGGGCTCAAAATTGAGCCTCTATTGTTCCGTGTCCTACAAATAGCACCCAGAGTCCCGTGATATACAAATTGACAGATGGACTTGCGGGCTCTCTGGCTCAACATTGCACTTCTATTGTCTTGTGTCCTCCAAACAACACTCAGAGTTCCATGACATACAAATTGACAGAAGGACTCCAGGACTGGTGGGCTCAAGATTGCGATTGTTTACGGATGGTCATCCTATCTAACATTATTTAAAAAAAATATTTTCAAATACTAAATTATTAATATTAAATATTGATATTGTACAATTTAATTACATAAAATTATCAAAGGATGTTAAATCGCTTATTTTAAAAAAAATTAAGGAAACAAAAAAAAGATTTTTAAAATTCTATCACCGCAAGCATAACAATGACCAATTTGAATTTTAAGAGCCTCTTGTTGATATGATAGCAGAATTGCACTTCGCACAGTATATATTCGTTGATTTGAAATTATTCCAGGAGATTAATTTTACCAAGTTCATCGATTAAGGAAAAATGCTAAAACAAGCCACATACTACATTTGCATCACAACGCCATAGAAATTATCAGGCGGATTTGCGGGCTAGCTGGCTAAAAAATTCAATTCTATTGTTCAGTGTCCTCCAAACAATAGTCGGAGTTCTGCAATATACAAATTGACAGACGAAGCATACAACCAAGAACCAACTAAACTCCAAACATGCTGGAAGCAAGTTCCCAAAAGCTTCCATAGAGCAGGTCACATCGACCTTTGCATCAAACAATTTGATATACAAAGAAAAGACATCGCCACATCCGTTTTCTGTTACATCTGGTGCATGTTCCCAGTAGAAAATAACTGGGGCCATGGGATATATGGGGTTTGCTGCCATGCTTTCCATTTTTGGACCGAACAATATTATGCACATGCAATCCCAAGTAGTCGAGTCCGACAAACATTCATCTGGATGTAGAAGAAATATTACAGAGACACATGAGGTATTTTCGTTTCTTGCCAAAGTTTGATATATATTTTTTCCCTTCTTCAGTTGATATGCAAAATTGCATTGTCCTCATTTAAGGTGAATCTGTTGTGTATCCAAAGGTCCCGCAACATGTAGACACTGCTTGCCTTTTTCTGTAGATACGTTTCATACGAAAATTCTGCCAACTTAGGAAGCAGATTTTGTAACAGAGGCTGGATAATCGTATAATGCACGGTTGTGTTTCCCACGGTTCAGATGGTATCATCGAGGCAATGTCCATATATATATGGACATTTTTCACCGCATCGCAGACAATCAATCGTATCATCACTTATCAAAGTAGAGGAAAAAGCAAGAGAGTTGCATTTCACAGATACAGGTTCAAAGGGGGTCGAGTATGCATTGGCTGCAACTAAAACACCTTCAACCTAGGAACACGAGCATAGGAATTAATACATTGAACAATATAATACACAATTGCACCCCCCCCCTTAAAAAAATGAAAATAAAATAAAACAGGACGCAAAAATTTGTTGAAGGCTATTTGTATAAGCAAAGTGATGATGATTTTGTGGATGTATACGCACAACAATTGTAGAGCTAGCTAGTTTATTCAGATCCTGTACTATATCTGCTCGCAACTCTGTTACAAACGTTGCCTGGGTTGTCCGAAAGATCCTTTCTATAACATCCCTTTTCTTTGTTATATTTTTGAAGATCATAAGTGGAATCTGCCCTTTATGCAATTGTTGCTCCATTGACGAAAACAAATTTGAATAGGTATCGAACAATTGCAGCTGCAACATGGAACAGTGCAATATTTGAGTAACTTACCTGAGATACATACACATGCAAAATTAAAGGACAAAACTGGATATGAAAAGCGGTACCATTGCCTTGTCATTGTCCAACTCTCCATCCTTTATATGGAGAATGTGATGCGAGCCAAGTTTTCTTGCCAGTGTCACAGCTGCGCCAATCGTTCCGATTGGGTAAATATCAGTGCTCTGTGCAAGCTGGCTGATAGTCACGTTCGGGATGAAACGATATTCTGAACAAACAATGGGAATTGTTTCCACAACACTTGTTTCATTGAGCGAAATTATTCGATCAAAATCACCACGGTCATATATTGTTTTGGGCAATATATTAAAATTTGTAATGGATATCCTGTTACTCGGCAATATATTTTCTGCATGTTTCTGGACAAGTTGTGTAGGAATAGTTAGTGTCACTGTCATCATGGCCTCCTTGTCTATCATGTCAACACGCATAATGGATTTACTTTTGTTTGCCTTGTTCAAGTAGGTGCTATAGATGGCCATTATGTCCCCGACGAACACTTGTTCAGTTCGGCGGCTATTCAAGCCCTCTATTGATAGTACTTTGGGTGTTACAAATCTAGACCCGGTGACAATTTTTGAAGAGGAAAACTAAAGTGAATGGTAGTCTGCATTTTTTTTTTTTTTGTATTCTTATTTCACTGCCATAAATCTACAAGTACACGCATAGCTTCGATGAACTATGGAGCAAGATTTTTGCAACCACACCTCTTGCTTTGCAGAACATGTGGTACGTTCGACGTCTCGCTTGTACTTGTTGAGACTTCATGTGAACTGCAAACCATGTATTGCAGATGACATCAACATATTCACCATGCCAGAGATGAATATATAGTTGATGATATTTGTTTGGTAAACATAGTAAGAGCAGAGCGTATGCATCTTTACCTTTGGCCTTATCGGTCTACTGATGTCTGGGATGACTGACTACTCATGCCCATGTCACTAATCCAAATTTTTCTGATGCAAACATGTGCAGATGAACATCAAGACTAAACAAGCATATGCATTGTATACTTTCCATCGGAAGGACTAAATAACCGTAAAATTGTATGCATCTATTTTTTTTAACTTGGAAAATGTGTAATAGTAAACAGGGCGTGAGGGCGGGGCACCACTGATAATCTGTATATCGCGGACCCCCGGAAGCCAGGGGAGAAATATTGAACCTTCCATCCCAACACCCATAATCGACAAAGTGGGTAACTATGGAATGAGGTAGAAGCATGACCATAGATGTGAAGTCGTTAGTTTGCCAACTGACGCACCAAGGCATTTTCGGAAAAACCACTAAGTAGATCAATTAGAAAACAAAAGGGATAATAGAAAATGGAAAAAGTAGAATAGGGAGGGCAGAAAGGCTGATTGCTTCCAAGCCATCGTTTTTAAGTCTAATATTATATGCCCGCACCCACTTTGTATATTTAATTTACCAACACAGTTGGTATACCTTTTAGAAGATTGTACCAAAAAACCCTCTGTTGTTGCACAAAAAAATTCATCTTCCTGTCCGACCAACCTTTTTTTTCGAAGGTAGCAATGCCAAATATGCAATGGACATGAAGGAAAGTTAGGATGAAGACATATATGTAAAAGAAAGAGAAACATGTCTATTTACCCGCCAAAGAGTCCATCGTCCTCTCTAGCCATTCTGTTTGTTTAAATGTAGCAACGTAACGAAAACACAATGGACATGAAGTAGGTTAGTATGCAGGAAGGCATGTAATGAAGATAAGTTATAATGAAGACAAACATGTAAAAGAAAGAGAAACATGGCTATTCACTCGTGAAAGAATCCATCGTCATCTCCAGTCATTCTGTTTGTTTAAATGTAGCAATGCAGTGAAAACACAACAGACATGAAGTAGGTTACTATGCAGGAAGGCATGTAATGAAGATAAGTTATCATGTAGGAAGGCACACAACATCTACATACAATAAACTAGCTGAACACATATACAGACAATAAATGAAATACAAAACAATGCAATATGAAATAAAAGTACAAGCATGCACCTTTCTATATCCTCTTCAACCGATGCAGTAAAGACTCCGTCGTTTTCTCCAGCTATTTTGTTTGTTTGAATGTGGGAACACACAAAACACAATGAACATGAATGGAAGCTGGTATGCATTGGAGAACAAGTAACATGTACATATGGCAAAAGGGACTCAACGAATAGTCTAAAAGATAGGAAGAAACATGAACCTTTGCGCTTCTCCATCCATAGTTGTAAATGTGTAATTTTTTTTCCCTGCCCAAAATATATTACAAGCCACAAAATATCATGAAATTGCATGGCCGTAGCTAAACGATTTATGTTTTTTCATGACAAAGTATCCATATATGCTTCCATCGATGGAAATACATGTTCTTTATCCTCTACACATATTGTTGTGCCCACGATACAAGATTTTGGTTTTCCGTGGCAAACTAGCTAGATATGCTTCCAAACATCCAAATATAATTTTGCAGAATCTTTGTTGTACATATCATATCTCAAGTACAAGACAAGTTGTATCGTGGGCACGCTAGTCTGTGTAGAGGACAAAGAACATGTAATGTCATATGGACACATCTGACCATACATGCTTTATAAATGCAACCTGCATATGCTTTATTTTAACAAAAAACAAACGGATATTGCAATTTCACATGTAATTCTCGAACAATTTTGCATGCAAGTATTTTCTTTCATGCAGAAGCACCAGCAAAATATCATAGCAAAATAGATATCGACCTCGGTAGACAGGGAAAATAACACAACTGCATGTAGACTCATGGGTGTAGGGACTGAACACTGTAAAGCGCCCCAAAAACAATAATAATCCAAAAAAAAAAAAAAAATAGCTCCAACCACCGGCGCTGGACCCCAGCCCTGCAAGGCCGAATCAAACAAAAGAAAACAACAAGCACCAAACTAGCGAGAAAGCACGAATAGGATGAACTGTAGCCCCAGGGTCCCAAAGCGTAAACCCGAGCCAAACAAACACAACCAACAACCCACTAACCAACGAACCAACGAACAAGCAACAACCACCGAACTAGTAAACAACATATGTATCTCCAACGATTATGAAACTGCAGCCGAAGCACAAAAGGAACCGGAAACATATGACGAGCATGCCACTAGAAATAAACAAACATTCTTACTTGAAAACTACAAACACTGAACAACAAACAAGGAATAGAAAATAAAACTATGGCATGGAAACTTACTCCGAAATGATGAAATCCAGAAGCGCAGGTCGAATTGTGAACCAAACAACAACAACAAGCAACAACCGACGAACCAACGAAGAATAAGCACTCACCGAACCAGTAAACAATGTATGTAGCTTCAATGATGATGAAATTGCATTGCAAGGCTAGAAGAAGGATGAAATATACAACGCCTGTTCAACTGGCGGTAGATAACAATATTTTAAAAAATGACTGCAACATTGTATGGAAAATTTCAAGGAAAAATGTACTTCGAGAAGTGTATTTAGATAAACATTTAAGTCTGTGAGGTTGTCTAAGGACCTCGCGGTATGCAAACATTTAAGTTGTCAGGCCTGTTGGAGGACCTCACGCCATGTAAACATTTAACTGTCAGGCCTATTCAAGCACCTCAAACAAAGTGTCAATACATTTCAATACAAATACATGCACCAAGGACGTTATAAACTTTGGAATTATTGATCACTATAAAGCTTGGATATCTAAACATTTCAATATGATTAGTACAAATAAAAACTTAGGGATATATTCAGCTAGCAGAAAATACTAATACAAACATTCAAACTAACGCTAGCATTAATCCACCTTCAAGCAATACATAGGAAAAAGATATGATTCAAAAAGACTGTATACGATAAAAAGTTTGGATATGTTCCCATATAAAACATTGGGAATAGCGAAGTCGACAATAAGACCTCCAATCTCTTATCCAATCAGGTCAGTACATATATGGTACTTTTTATTATATAAAAATCTATGTTTTTAGTTCCCAAGCTCCAACAATAGGTATTATGCAAATATTTTTGGTCAAAGGACAAACTAATATGTAGTCAACGAATTATCGATCACTATAGTCCCTCTATGCCTAGAAAGGGACTAGCAAATAGATATTTGATGTTCTTGAAAGAAATCTTGATTGTTCAATAGTTAGAATCTTTCCATATTGTCACTTATTTGGAATAAAAAATAAATATTTGATTTGTCTTAGACCATTTGATTGTCAAAATCAATTTGTTTTTTTTTATCCTCTTGTCTAATGAACTATTGGCATCAACTTAATTCGTTACTTTAAGTTGTTTAATGGCCAAGCTCATTTTTTGCTTGCAAGGATTGTTTTTGCACCATTAGATCATTCTTTCATTTCGAAATGAGATTGATTTCAAAACCGGGTCCCTTTTTCGCTTCATCCCTCGATTTCAAAATCATGCCCCTTCTTCACTTCATTTTCCTTATTTCCATATTGGACCCAATTTCAAAACTGGGCCCCTTATTCACTTNTCTTCTTCTTCCTTTGAACACTCCCTAGAACTTGTTTCGATTTTTTTTGGATATTTTGAGGCCTTTCTTGAAGCTTTGATTGAGTGTTTGAACTTTGAACAATGATGATTGGCGTCGATTGCCAAATCAGGCCCTGTTTTCATTCTTTTTCAACTTTCGTTACCCCAATTTGAAAATTGGCCCTGATTGCCAAATCAAGGTCTTCCTCCTTCAATTGATATGTGGATAGGTCTTGATTTTGAGATAAGTCTCAATATCCAAATCATACCCTCCTTTCAATCTTCAAACTATTTAGTTTCTCCCCCCTCTATTCAACTCTTTTAACTTTAACCTTTTTTCCAATGGTCTTTTACGTCGTTTGGAATATCACTATGTCATGTCAAAACTTTTCCTTAGCCTGATTTGAAAATCAACCTCAATTCTCAAATCAGGACCTCCCTTCACTTATTCAACTAGTCCCTTGCCTCGATTTCATGATCAACCCTTATTCCCGAATAAGGACATTTCTACATTTGTCCACTTTTACCTTGTCCCAATTTTCCCATAAAGTTTGAATTCAAAATTGTTGATGATTGCAGCTTCATGAGACATTCTCCAGATTGTACTCCTCTAGATTGAGTTGAATTGATCTGAGAGAACACCTATGTGATATGTGAGTCGTACTCCTCTTGACCGAGTTGAGTTAACCTGTGTTGGTATCTTGTTATGATCCTCTGGACTAAGTTGAGATGACTTGAGATGGTCACCTGTCGTACTCCTATGGACTTAGTTGAGTCGACTTGAGATGGCTCTCTAGTTCGTACTCCTATGTATTTAGTTGAGTTGATATTTCTAAGAGTGACGTCCCTTGTGGTTGAGCACATGTGGACTTGTCCCTAGTGGAAGAGCACTAGAGGATGTGTGTGAGACCCCTTGCTATATTGTCAAAGAGTAAGACTATTGTAAAACCCTAATTTGTATTGTGAAGGGTACAAGTCGGCCCTACTGTGTAAAGGCAATTAATATTATGTAAAAGACTAATTGTATTATTGAGTTATACAAGTCGGCCCTATTGTGACAATGAAGAGACATGTCTATTCATTGAGTTAGGTCATGTATATATTAGTGAATGATCCCCATTGTGAATCATTCATCTCACTCACTCAACGCATTACTTGGAGAGCTGTAATTTGGTGCGCACTTCTTATGCGCTATCTTTCTTGGTCATAGAGCACCTTATTGTGTGCACTAGGGTTTTTTCTTGAGGGCCACCTTTGTTGGCACCCATAATTTTCGGTGGAGAGGGTTTCTTCTCTTGGCAATATAGCAAAGGGTTGTTGGGTTTTTCCCTTATTTGAGAAGGCTTTTCCCAGGATAATCTCTTATGTCTTGTGCATGGTTATTCTTATTTGATTTTGGTTTACTGCAACTATTGTATTGTTGCATTGTTTATGGTTCAAGTTCATGCTAAATTGAAAAGAAACTACATGTGCTTGAGTAACCATTAAAAATTCAACACGGTATTAGAGAAGCACACCTGAAGAAGACTTTTGCACAAGCGTTGACCTCCTCCAACAAGCCAACCGTACTTTCCATAAAATCACCCTCCTACTTATGCACTCAACAATTAGGGTTTCTGCAAGTCGTTGGGGTATTTTTTGCAGCTTGTTGGGGTTCTTTTGACTCTCTAGGGATTCTTGTTGGTAGTCATAAGTCCAACGAACCACCTAGAGACTTCCTCTTGAAAAACGCTAGGTTTTCTGTAGCTAGGGTTTCTAGCCTAGCCATTAGGGTTTGTGAAGAATTTGCAAGCCATGAGGAACATAACTTTGGTGGAAGATATGCTTGATGGATCAAGAAACTTCAACTTCTGGAAATCAAGATTACACATCACTCTAGAAGCGAGTGACCTATGGAAGTTGATAGAAGGAACTCTACTAGCAACAACAACCGATCAAGAGAAGGCTAAATGGAAGATAGATGATGTCAAAGCTAGGAAGATAGTCATCTACTCAATAAGAGATCATCTACTACCTCATATTTCTACCTTGAAGACAAGTTATCTAATGTATTATGCGTTGAAGAAGATGTTTGAGAGGAACAACATTAACAAAGCTCTTACATTGAAACACCAACTTCAAAATCTCAAGATGACGAAAGATAATTCCACTGCTACCTTCTTCATGAATATTTCAGAGATTAGAGTTCAGTTAGGTGCCATTGGAGAAACCATAGCAGACAAAGAGCTTTTCATGATTACTCTCAATGCTCTTCCAAGCCATTGGGAACCATTCATTCAAATTATTAGTGGAAGAGAAGATTTACCTCAGTTTGATCGTCTATGGACATACTACACTTAGGAGGAAACCAGACTTATATCCAGAGGCATGCATGACTCCCATCACGATGACAATAAAGCCCTTACTTCTCATGCAAATAAAATCAGAAGAAAAATAAGAAGTTTCATCAAAGCATTCAATGACAAGAAAACTTCAGGAACTCCAGGTCATGAACAAAGAAAAGACATATCAAATATTCAATGTTTTAGATGTGACAAGTATGGACACATTGTGAGAAATTTTCCTATCATGAAGAAGGGAAGACAACATGCCTCCACTGCCAATGTTGATTCAGAACCACCTCAGAGGAATGAAGGCGTAAAGGATGAGGCGTTCTTCTTCATTTCAACACTCTCAGGCATGGTTCCTACTGATAGTGATATTTTTTTGATTGACAGTGGTGCTTCCAGACACATGAATGGATATAGAGAACATCTCAATTATCTTGTAGAGAAAGAGTCTCATCTGCATGTTGTACTTGGTGATAATGCCAGATATATTGTGCAGGGAGTTGGATCTTCTTCCTTCCAACTAGATTATGACATACCACTTCAATTAAGTGAGGTACTATATGTACCTGGGATGAAAAGGGACATTGTCTTTGTTTCTTCCTTAGAGGATAAAGGCTACAAGGTTATTTTATCTGAAGGAAAAGTTCTTGCATGTCATAAGAACTCACACATGGATTCTACCCGGGTGATTGGTGTTCGAGAAGACAGTTTGTACAGATTGACTGTCCGACCAATCCAGACCTTGTTACATGACACTATCAACTTGAGCAAGCTATGGCATAGGAGACTTGCTCATTTACATTATAGATCCATTCCCTATATAGGTTATATGGTGACATGCCTTCCAAAGATACATATCAAGCATGATGGCGTTTGTAGAGGTTGTGCTCTTGGCAAGAATGTCAAGGGGTCATTTCCGAGCAGTGCCAATAGATCCAAGGGGATATTGGACTTGATACATGCAGATGTTTTTGGACCTACATCTGTTGCTTCCTTGAGTGGATACTTGTACTATGTGCTCTTCATCGATGATCACTCTCAGAAGACATGGACTTACTTCTTGAAGACCAAGGATGGATTCCTTACGATATTTCAAGAATTTAGAGCTCAGGTTGAGAACCTGACCGAGAGGAAGATCAAAGTGTTGAGATCAGATAATGGAGGAGAGTACACCTCCATGGATTTTAGTGATTTTTGTATTGAGGCAAGGATCAAGAGGGAGTACATCGTTCCTTATAACCCTCAGCGGAATGGGGTTGTAGAGAAGAAGAACATGTCCGTTGTTGAGGCAACCAAAGTGATGATACATGATCAAAATACACCTATGATTATGTCGGCAGAGGAATCCATGACAACTGTGTACGTTCAAAACATGAGTCCTCATAAGATTTTGAAGAACATGACTCCTGAAGAAGCTTTCACTGGAGTGAAGCATGAGGTTGGACACTTCAGGATATTTGGGTGTCCAGTATACATTCACGCACCCAAGGAAAATAGGACCAAGCTATACCCTTTAGGTAGAAAGGGTACATTTGTGGGGTACAATGAATCTTCTAAGGCATACCGGATATACATCCCTGGTCAGAGACAAATATAAGTTAGCAGAGATGTCACCTTTGAGGAAGAGATATCCTTTCAAAGATCCAAAGAATCTCAGATGGAGATTGATAGCAAGAAGAAAGAAGAGACAATACCTTCTCCCCCTTCAGAATTTCAGAGGGAGACAATTATTGATCCAGTTGATCCAGTTGATCCCGTAGCTCCAGTTGATGTTCCCAGAGACATTGCAGTAGGCCAGAAGAGAACTGCATGGGCTCAACAAACTCTACAGGAGGTAGAGGGATATGCAACTCCTCATGGTACATTCCGAGAGAGAAAGAGACCACAGAGATTTTCGAGCTATGTTTCAACTATGAGCCACATCATTGATATTGAGCTTTCTTGTCATGGAGAAGAAGGAGGTCAGCAGGTTTGGAAAGATGCCATGACCGGAGAGTATCGATCCATCATGAAGAATGATGTGTGGGATATTGTTCCGAGACCAAAAGGGAAGTTTGTAGTGACTTCCAAGTGGATCTATAAGATCAAACATGAAGCTAATGGAAGTGTCAAGAAGTACAAAGAAAGATTTGTGGGTAGAGGATTCTCTCAGGTGGAGGGAATAGATTATGCAGAGACATTTTCTCTTGTTGCCCGATACACTTTCATCTGTACAATTATTTCCCTTACTACATCCATGGGTTGGAGACTACATCAGATGGATGTGAAGACATCCTTTCTCAATGGAGAAATTGAGGAAGAAGTTTACATCGAGAAACCAAATGGATTTGTGATACATGAGAAGGAGTCTCATGTGTGAATATTGAAGAAAGCCCTGTATGGACTAAAGCATGCACCTCGTGCATGGTATTAGAAGATTGATGAATACTTGATGAGTTTGGGCTTCAACAAGAGTGTTGTTGATCTCAACCTATACTACAACATTGTTAGTGACGAGTGCCTAATTTTGTTCCTATATGTTGATGACTTATTCCTCACCGGTTCATAAAGCCTTATTGTTGAATACAAGCGTGCATTGGATTATGAATTCAAGATTAAGGACCTTGGTATGATGCACTACTTCTTGGGACCAGAAGTGTGGTAGAGGACAGATGAGATTCTCCATAGTCAAGGGAAATAACAGTGGAAATATTGAAGAAATTCAGGATGATAGACTGCAAGCCCATGGCTACATCGATGGTGATGAATATGAAGAAACTGAGCGAGACTTCTTCCGATTCAGGCAAGATTGATCCACATATTTACATATAGATGATTGGATAATTAATGTATCTAGTTAACACCAGACCTGATATATGCTATTCAATGAGTGTACTCAGTGATTTTATGAGTCATCTGAGGCAGACACACTGGATAGCAACGAAGCATGTGTTGAGATATTTACGAGGCATAGTTGGTTATGGACTGAGATATGCCTCCCGTGATAGACATGTGATTCTAGGGATATGCTGATGCAGATTGGGAAGGGAGCACAGTGGATCGGAAGAGCACCTTCGGTTGTTGTTTTACTTTGGGATTTTCCATGGTTTCCTAGTGAAACAGGAAACAAACTTATGTGGCTTTAAGTATCGCAGAAACAAAGTACATTGCATTATGTGTGGAAGTAGGTGAAGTAGTGTGGCTTCAAAATATCTTTGTAGACTTATTTGGACATGAGATGGATTCCACCGTTATCCATTGTGATAACCAGAGCTGCGTAAAGCTCTTAGAGAATCTAGTGTTTCACGATAAATCGAAACACATTGAGATCAAATACTATTACATCAGTGACATGGTGTAGAGAAAAGTAGTACATGTGCAATACCTTTCTACACACGAGAAATTTACAGGTGTCTTCACCAAACCGCTTGCTAGGACGAAGTTCGAGTACTTCTGTGAGAGACTTGGCCTGGTGGAGAATTCCTCCCTAGCTGAGAGGGAGTGTTGATGATTTCAGCTTCATGAGACATTCTCTAGATCGTACTCCTCTGGACTGATTTGAGTTGATCCAAGAGAACAAATATGTGATAAGTGAGTCGTACTCCTCTGGACTGAGTTGATTTAACCTGTGTTGGTCTCTTGTCATGCTCCTCTGGATTGAGTTGAGATGACTTGAGATGGTCTCCTGTCGTACTCCTATGGACTGAGTTGAGATGACTTGAGATGGTCTCCTGTCGTACTCCTATGGACTTAGTTGAGTCAACTTAATATGGCTCTCCAGTTTGTACTCCTATGGATTTAGTTGAGTTGATATGTTTTAGAGTGATGTCCCTTATGGTTGAGCACATGTGGAATTGTCCCTAGTGGCAAAGAACTAGAGGATGTGTGTGAGATCCCTTGATATATTGTCAAAGAGTAAGACTATTGTAAAACCCTAATTTGTATTGTGAAGGGTACAAGTCGGGCTTATTGTGTAAAGACAATTAATATTATGTAAAAGACTAATTGTATTATTGAGTTGTACAAGTTGGCCCTATTGTGCCAATGAAGAGACATGTCTATTCCTTGAGTTAGGTCATGTATATATTAGTGAATGATCCCCATTGTGGATCATTCATCTCACTCACTCAATGCATTACTTGGAGAGCCGTAATTTGGTGCACACTTCTTATGAGCTATCTTTCTTGGTCATAGAGAACCCTATTATGTGTGCTAGAGTTTTGTCTTGAGGGCCACCTTTGTTGACACCCATAATTTCTGGTGGAGAGGGTTTCTTCTCTTGGAAATATAACAAAGGGTTGTTGGGTTTTTCCCTTGTTTGAGAAGGGTTTTCCTAGGATAACTTCTTGTGTCTTGTGCATGGTTATTCTTCTTGTGATCTTGGTTTACTACAACTATTGTATTTTTGCATTGTTTATGGTTCAAGTTCATGCTTAATTGAAAAGAAACTACATGTTCTTGAGTAACCATTAAAAATTCAACAAAAATTGGGTCCATTCTTTGCTTCATCCTCACGATTTAAAAATCAGGCACATTCTTTGCTTTGTCTTGCCGATTTCAAAATTGATTCCTTACCTTATCTTCCTTTTCCAAACCCTTCCATGATTTCCAAATCAAGTCCTCTTTTCATTTTTTTTCTTCTTCCCTTCTCCCGGTTTGAAAATTGGCCTTGATTGCCTATTGGTTCAAGCATCTCATTCTTACATCGTTCCTTTGCACCACCAAGAACTATTGCTAATTCAATTTTTATAAAAAGTCATGTAAACGATTACATGGCATTTTATAAAAAATGAACTAGAAATAGTTCTTGGTGGTGCAAAGGAATGATGGAAAAATGAGATGCTTGAACCAATAGGCAATCAAGACCAATTTTCGAACTGGGAGAAGGGAAGAAGAAAACAATTGAAAATAGGTGTGTGTGTGTGTGTGTGTATATATATATATATATATAAACTAACCAAACTGATACTAAATTTGATGTTTTTAAATTATAGGGAAAATATAAAGTTGATGTCGATTCTTTGGAATTACGCATGGGGATTTTTTACACTTACAAGTGGATTGGTGTGTGGTAATCATCTTGTTGTTTTGACTTGTGTAAAAAAGAAAATCAACATTGCTAAAATAAGAACAAATTCTCATGAGCTCCATAGAGAAACTATGCATTGGACAATTCCCAAAACACTGTGGGATGAGAGAATTTGTCATCTTTGTGACACTGAGAGGGTTGAAAATGAAAAGAACTTTCTCTTAGACCATCCAACATACACCCATATTAGATCTCATTTTCAAAATATTTGTCACACTACCAACCTTATTGACCTTCTAACTCAACAAAATTATGGTTATATTAGAATGCTTCACTTAATGCTTTCCAAGCATAGAGATAAAAACCTTAAGAGATTTGAGTAATCTCTTACCTTCTTAAGGTCTTATAGACCAAATTTGATCTCAGTGGGCATTAATCATATTATCACCATCATCAATACACATTATTATTAGTTAGTAATATGGTTTTAAATTTTTTAANATATATAGCACCGAATATCGGTGCTTGCTACATCCACAGATAACGCACCCCCTCTCTAAGATAACATGGAGAGGTTGAGCATTTTCATAATATTGGGGGCTCAACAACAAGAGCGTCTTATAGACCCATTTAAGAGCACAACATGTCACTCACAAGGAATTGAACTTGGGTGGGGAGGGTAGCAATCATTCCTTCCAACCACCCAAGCTACATCCAATGGATGTGTGTGTGTGTGTAAGTTTGAGTGGGTCTAATGGTTAAGAACATATGTTTCCTTCTAAGAGGTCACAAGTTCAAATCCAGAGGGGGGTAGGGTATGTATACCTCTATAGAATTTAGCAGTCAAATCGTTGGGTAGAGGCAGTCCCTTGTCCCATAAACAAGGGGGTCTCATCCACCAATTTGTTGTCTAGCTTTGTTGTGACCTTAAAATTAGATTATTATTATTATAAAATTATTAAAAATAATGTTAGTTTTTTTATATTGACTTTATTACTCGAAAATTAATGTATATAATATCAAGTTGAAAGAATAAAAAAATAATGAAAGTGGAAAGCCCCACAAAATCAAACTTGGAATCACATACCTTTGCTTACATGATAGGAAAAGTTAAAAGAACTGCAACAAATAAACTACAATTTAATACAAAATAAAGATTGAGAAATCTTATAATGAAAACCATATATGGTTGTACGTTTAAGCTTACAACTTTGTTCTGTGAATGAAAGAGGTGTAGTTGGTCCCCACACGACATTCTTCAAGCTGTAATTACTTTTTTTTTTTCTCCAAAGTTGTTGGCGGTATATATATATATATATATATATATATATATAACATNCTAAGAAATTCTAGAGGAAAATTATGACTCGTAGAACTAAATAAAATAATATCATTCCCTTGGGGGATTGGAATTCCTATCATAAAAATCTTTACAAATCCCCTATTTCCATAGACAACATTCCAAATGTGTTTATAGAGGATGAAGTTTTTTCTGTAGAAGACATAAAATTTTGGGTTAAGTGACTCACAAAAGGGAAAGCTAAGGACAGTCAAGGCTACCAAGTTGAAATCTTAAAAATGGGAGGGCCTATCCTCATCCCCCACATACACAAGCTCTTTAATTTAGCGTTCAAGTAGGATTTTGGGCTTAACATGGTTGGAAATTGGATGACAGAGAGTAGCGAGAAACAATTAAGACAATTTGGACCTTCATATGTGTAGGATGATGTCAGTTCTAGGCTTGTTTGTTCTCATGCCCTCGCAAGAAAACAAGCTCAAGCTCAAGGGAAACTGGGAATAGTTTTCTTTAGTGTTTTTTTAAGCCATTAATTTATTGATTTGGACACTGATTGTTGCAATTTCTCCAATGTGATGAGCGATGTTACCCCTGCACTATCTTTGGCCAAGAAGCACCATGAAAAATCAAAGTACGATATCAACCGCAATTCCTCCATCTCTTTAGGGTTTTTAGTTTGCACTTACCTGACACCGACAACTTTTGGACGAACCCATTAATGGCATTGAAACAAAAATCATAAACCATTGAGATGTAGATTGCATTGAAGGAGGGTTAACAACATACAATTAAGCATAGATAGTTGTAGCAGATTGGATGCCCACGATTGGATTCATGGTCATCGAATGGATATGATGGTCATGAATAACTAAAAAGGCATTAGAAAACATAGAATGCGGAGAAGGGGATGCCTTACAACATAATTACAATTGATATGGACATATGAAGGGAAAAAACCTAGGAGTAAGAGTTTATAATAAAGAATGAAAGGCACAAGCTATGTTTTATATAACCAAGTTTTTATTTTTCTAATTTTTTTGTAAGAACCTATAACATCATGATATGGTTACTTAGTAATCTTCATCTTCAATAATGAACTACAAATAATGGAGTAAATTTCACTTTAACATTGAAAAGCCATAGAATAAGATAAATGAATAAAGCAAAGTTGCAGGTGACAAAAAAAAAGTGTAAATAAAATTCCAAGCATTCAATGTATTACATCTCCCACATGCACTCATCAAAATCTATGTAGATTTTGACAATTTCTCCATCTATAACCATAACAATGCACAAAAATGATTCCAATTACTTAAAGCAGGGCACCTTAACACTTAATAATGGTAGCATTCGACTTTTACTCACCTTTTATTATGACCTACATCTCCTATAACCCTAAAAATAATAGAAAATCAATTATAGTGAAATGATCATAAAACATTCACATGCGACATAAAGACATAATGAAATCTACGATGGAAAAATTTGATGAAAAATAGAAAAGGAAAATAAAGATATCATAAACATAAATCACTAGAAAGACAAGGTTGTAAAATATTGTGGAATGAGTGGCTAAAAAGTGATTGAATGCTCATTGTAGAATATATCTCCTTGAAAATAAATGAGAATTCCAGTCTCATCACTACCAAAAATTATCCAATCATAGAAATGTTGGGCCCAACAACCCCCTTCTTTATTTTTAATCAAAATCTAGGGTTCCTCGAAATTTTACTTGGATTCTTCATTTTTTTCCCTTTTACTTGATTGGATTGGTATTGGTTTGCTTTGTTTCGAGGTTGGTTTTAGTTTATACTATTTTCTTTTGTTTGGTTTGAATTTCATGAAATTCAAATGCCATTTCGTTTCTATTTCTACATATTTTTTAGGTCGATGGACGAGCTTCATAATTTGGGAGTTTGTTATTACCTCTTCCTTATTGAATTTATCTCCTATGAGCATGGCTTGGTTGAAGACATGAATTAATAACAATGATTTTACAGTAAGAACGTTTATTGTGACACATCATTTCTATGATATTTGTTCACCTTTAATCAATTTTGAATGAGGGAGAGACAGACATAGAAATCTTAATTTAAACGAAAACATTAATTTTTATCAACTGTTTACTGTCATTTAAATTATGATTATGTTGTCGTCTTTTGCTCATTAGCAATCATTTTCACAAAATCATTTGGTAGGTTTAATTAATTAAATTCTTTTGTCAGTTTGCATCTCATTTCAAAATAAAAATAAAAATAAAAAAGAATTATCTATCATTTGTTTGATTTTGTAAAAACCCAAAATTAACATTTTTATCCTCTCCATCAACTTGAAGCTTCTAGAATTTTAAGATCATATTTGAAAGAAAAATATAAACAATGTTTGTTTAGAACTTATAGTTAGTTTAAATTCATTTTAATTTTAATGTTCTAGATTTTGTTTTATTCACAATTTTTAGGTTATTAATTTGGTTTCTTTTTGTTTCACAAGTTTCTATTATCAGTTATTTGGTACAGATCTGATCATGGATTGATTTTATTATCTAAATACGTTCAAGATAATTGATCAAAAAATAATATTGGATTGTTGCAAATAATTTATGAGAAACAACAGATAAGATTTGGAAATGCGCTCAAGAACAGATAGACGATTTTGCGAGACTTGTTCCAGCCAACCGTAAGGAATTTGAAGAAACGGTTGAAAACCTATCTGCAGAATGGATCCATTTAGCTTACAAGTGAGAATTTGTCCAAACAAATAGACGATTTGAGAGATATTTGTGTCTCTTTACGAGACAAATTTCAGGTGGCGGAAATTATTAGTGATGCCCAGACTGTTCATTCATTGTATAAATATATGAGAAAGTTCAGAGCATGGGGATCCAAGAAATTGAGAGGATGATTTTTATCCTTTCTTTTTTGTATATTATTTCTTTTGTAAACTTTTTTTCTTTTCAAATGGAGTAACAGATGGTTGGAATTTTGGGAGAATGGATGAGTATTCTCGAAGAAGAATATGAAATTCCAGATTGCTTAATGATTTTTGTCCTGTGAGTAAAATGGTTTTATTTTCATTATAATATTTTCATATTATTTGAGTAATTGATTATGCATTGATTTAAATTAACTTTAGTCCATTTTATCAATACATGGTTAATTGTTATCATTTATATATTAATTTTTTCAATCTTTAAGAGTCTATTATCCCGAAAATTCTTTCTGGACCATATGATGAACATATTTTGTTGAAACTATATGAGAACATAGTGTACTCTTTGGCTTTCGTTCTGTGTAGACTGTGCAGTGTTTTTTCATTGTCTTCTCATGTAATTTCTTGATGTGAAATGTTATCTGTGTAGAATTAGCTTTAGTTTGTTCTTCACATAATATTTTATGTCCTGCTTATTCTTTATGTTGTTTATTATCTTTTGGTTTAGTTTATATCTGTGACTGGTCATCTATTCAAGTATTTTGAGTTTACATATGATGCTAGATAGCTGGTAACACCATTTGTGAGAATTGAAATTTCTTTCATTTTCAGTTATTGGACATTTCAAGGTCACATGATATATAATTATTTGTCTTTTTGTTGTCATAAACTCGCTCTAGAATATGAAACACTTCCTTGAATTTCTTCAGGAAGTATTATGTTTGCTTCTGTCATAGGTTTACACTTGACACAGGTTAAGAGAAAGTCATACAAATACAAAGAGATGAATTTAGCTTAGTACTGTTGATCAACTAGAGGTTAGTTAGCTTATTATTTATTTAATTTGTTGATTTGTGAATGAAGAATGATTGCATCATTTAAACTTCAATATGCTTTGTCTATTTTCGTTATATCATTTACAATCTTGTTCATTCATTGTTCATTTAGAGTACTAGAATAATTTTGTTTGTTTTAATCTTGTTTAGATCCATTATCTTAAAACAATTATTTTCACAAGGCTTTGCTCAAACCTTGTAAGCTATATATAATCATTGTATATAAAAATTATTAGTTAAGCATTTGTAATTAAAGTGTTGACTGTTAGAGTAGTATCTTTAGTTAGTTTACATCTTTTAAAAAAATTTAGGATCATAGTTGGCTAACAGAGCCATAAAACCCGTCAGAGTAGATTATACCAAATAGATTGGGTTAAGTAGACAACCCCGGACCAGATCTTCCCTTCTCATTGACAGTGTGTCATAAACGCCTGTCAACAAATGGCGCTAGAAGGAGGGCCGAGGTAAATTTAATGATTAAATGTTTTCACCCCTCACCCTGTCATAATTCCAGGTTTATAAATTATTCTTCCGTGTCATCATATAATGCACTAGAAGGAAGGTTAGATGACAAACTAACTATTTGGAGTCAATTTATTCAATTTCTTGATTTTTCATGGCTCTTGCCCAAATCACCGTGTTGGAACATGCTTTCAATGTCTCATTACCAGTTATTCCCAACAAGACAACTGATCTCTTTTCAGAAATCACCTTTGATGATGAAGGGAACACATCTGCAATAGACCATATTTTTAAGTTTTTTTATAAGTTCTTAAAGAATAAGATCAATGATCTCAATCTCATATGTAGATTGTTCGCTCTCACCTTCTGAGGTCGGGTTAAATATTGGTTCGAATCTTTTCCAGCTAATTCAATTCATTCTTTGTTCGAGTTTGTAATTGAGTTTTCATCAGATTTTAACAATTATGATTACGATGAATTAAGTGAAGAATTAAGTTGCTTAAGTAAAGAAAATGATAGATCATTCAATGATTTTGCAATTAGGTTCATACATGTTTGTACTAGATTCCCTTTGAATGAAATGCCTCTTATTAATGAATGGTTTCAATATATCATTTCTCTCTCAGACAAGCAAGATTAATTAATTGTTAACTAATTTGAATTGAGCTCTAATACTCAATCTCAAGATGGTTTAAAAGTTCATGATGATCTTGAAGTCATTAAAGCACCACATTTTTTGTCAACTTCCTTCATTTTGGTAGATCAGGAGCAACATGACATTTTACAAGATACAATTGTCGCCTCAGATATTTCTTTGCCAACAATGTATTTTTCTATTGAGGAAGGAACATTGAATTCAAAAGGAGACCGTGGTCAAACTCTCCAAGATATTACAATTGTTTATGAAGTAAAAGAGATGGAATGTGAATTTGGTAATCTTGTTGTGAGTAAAACTTCCCCTCACTCATGTGAACAAGTTCAAGATCAATTAGTGGGAGATGACAACATTGGTCAAACTAGTAATGAATCATCTAATTCTGGTAATTTTCTCTCACATTCACCCTTTTATGATGAACATGATTTGGTCTTGGAAAATATCTCGTGTTCTTTAAAAGAACATATGATGAGAGATGATCTGTTTATTCAATGAGAGGGAACAAAACCAGAATTCTAAACGCATATACCTATCATTTCAAGAGATGCATTTCATCTCCTCAATTCTTCTACATATTATCCCTTGTACCTTGATATTTTTTATCCTAATGTTGTGCAATTGTGTGTTCAATATTACCTTGGAGAGAATTCAACATTATATAATCAAGTACAAATTAATAGAGATTACCAAATAGAAGATAAAGAGGAAAATAATTCTGCCCATGAACATATTAATTTTTATTTTCATCAATTATTTGTGGGTAAATCAAGAAATGACTTGAAAGAGTCCCAAATTGCATCTTCCATTGATTCATCTCAATTTGTGTTTAAAGAAGGATCTAAATTTTTCCATGATCAATTATTTGAGGTTGAAAAGTATAATTAACCAAATACTATTACCAATGATGATTATTCAAAAATGTTGGTTGTTCCAATTGGTTCACCTCAAATAGTTAATCTTGAAGTATTCGAGCTCAATGGAAAGTTTCAAGAGAAGGGGACACTTCTTTTCTGATCGAAAATCACGATAAGTTCTCGCAATCTTGATCCGACCTTTTTACAAGCTTCTTTCCATGATAATATAATACTTTATTCTCATCATAAATATTTGTCGTATGTGAATTCTTTCGAAAAATCCCATGTTAGTAATTGCATGTATTATGATAGGATTGCAAATTGGTTGGAGTATTCATATCTCAAAAAGTTTCCAGGGAATGGTAAGATTATCTTCACCTTATTTAGAGATCAAGGAGGTAATTTTGACACACTCATTTTATATCCTTCAGATGGAGAAAANATGATAGGATTGCAAATTGGTTGGAGTATTCATATCTCAAAAAGTTTCCAGGGAATGGTAAGATTATCTTCACCTTATTTAGAGATCAAGGAGGTAATTTTGACACACTCATTTTATATCCTTCAGATGGAGAAAATATGGAACGAAAGGAAAATTGTTAGGAGGATGGGGCACTTCGGTCTAGGCCGATGGTTATGTCAGGTCCCCATAACTCTCACAAGCTTCACAATCTCATTTTTTCATGTTTTTGTGACCCATATAATGACACAATTGCAGAATGGTCAGAGGATTCATACAGAAAGAATGTTCAAGGGAATGTAAGGTCATGCTTGATTTGTTTTTAAATGATGATGATAAAGGTAAGTATGATGTATTTTTGTCATATTTCGATATACTACCATTCTTGTTACTAATATTTGATTTGGTTTTCATTGCAGGATTGGAGTTACTCCGATGGCTACATTGAAAGCATGACTTCACTTAGTATTTTGATTTGATTAGTAGTTAGAGTAGGTTTAGGAGTAAGTTTCCTTTAATTTTCTTTCTCATTGTTTCTTTTTGTAATAATGCAGTTATGAACACAAGTGGGTACACCAAGAGAACCATAATATAAATGTTGTCAGGGAAGTCCACTTTAATGATTTTCTCTCTGATTTTCGTTGAATATTTATTTTCAAAAACACATTATCATCATGGAAAATTTTAAATTGAAAGTAAAGAGATAAGTAAATTTGAACTATCAATTCACCCAAATTCAACCCTGACCCAAGGTGCCACGAGTAGGATTGCACTCATCTTAATAAGGATTTTTCTATTTTCTTTTAGTCTCTTTTATTTTTAATAATAATGCTTGGTCAAAGTAACATCTTATGCATCACTATATTAAGAAAAAAACTTGCTTGCACATGATATTTTATATGATTTAGTTCTTCTTTTATTTTACAACGGGATGCTAGTAGATCCCAAAGCTCAGGTTTATCTTTGGCCAAAATTGTTTCTGAAAGTATGCTTTTTCTATTTCGATTTTGTATTTTTATGCACTTTTGATTTTGAATCCCATTAATAAAATTTGATTTGGTTTGTTGTGTGTTTTTTGTTTTCTTTGAATGAGATTTCTTCTTGTTTGTCTTTTTGAATAAATATATTTCCGATCAAAGAGCGATTGTCGAAGGAAGTATTCATTTCAAGACTTATGTTTTTAAAATAAATTTGAAACAATTCAAACCGTTTATGATGTTAAGGTTCAACTCAGATAATTGATTTGTAAGTCAGTTGAGTACTATGAAATCCTAAACGGTCTTTGTTAGAGTATTACCCCTGAAGTGTGTCGAGATCTTTGGGAATTACGATCATCCTTAGACTTTTTACACCGTCCCTGTTCTTAAAAGATCACTTTTCAGTGCTTCCCCATTCTCTAGATGATTTCTTAACTGAAATCTAAAATCTCTAAACCATGATAAAACTTCCAGTTTTGAAAGCAAATAAAAAAAAATGATCAATTGTTCACCTATATTGCAATTAACCTCCAATATCACCCTGCTCTCTTGGTCATCAATAAATATATAATTGTATTATTATTTAAAAGTGGCATAAGAGGGTTGGAAGCACTTATGTGTGAGAAGTGTGTGTAAACCCTTCGGGGTACTGAACAGGCTCGCTGGCATCAGGTAAATGCACACATGATACCAAGACAACTTTGTCGGGGTACTGAACAGGCCTTTTAAAAACGAAGCAATGTTGGGTCAAGAGGTAGCAGGTATATGCTTTTAAATTAACTTTTATGGAAGTATACATCATGTGGATAAAACTATTGGATGAGATTAAAGCATTTGAGTGGGTTAAATGACATCCTTGTCGAGGCTATGGACGCATGCTGGCAGTAGTGACTCTGTCAACGGTATTTAAGTCCTTTTATAAACATCATGACTCTTTGATTAAAACACAACTTTAGGTTATAATCCTCTGCAAAAGAATTATTTTCTTCTTTTTTGATATTTTTCTATAAATCTGAGCTAATCTTAATATTGTGTAATATTAAAGTGGATTTGTTTCAAAGCATATTAAAATTATATCCAAGTCTTATTCTTTTTCCCTGCGATGAAAGTTTAATAGGTCATAGATAACTGCTTCGCCCAGTGAGTCACCATTTGTTGGGCCCAACAGCCCCCTTATTTATTTTTAATCAAAATCTAGGGTCCCTTGAAATTTTACTTGGATTCTTCATTTTTTTCCCTTTGATTTGATTGGATTGGTATTGGTTTGCTTTGTTTCGAGGTTGGTTTTAGTTTATATTATTTTCTTTTGTTTGGTTTTAATTTCATGAAATTCAAATGCCATTTCATTTTTCTTTCTACATATTTTTTATGTTGATGGACGAGCTTCATAATTTGGGAGTTTGTTATTACCTCTTTCTTATTGAATTTATCTGCTATGAGCATGGCTTGGTTGAAGACATGGATTAATAACAATGATTTTACAGGAATAACGTTTATTGTGACACATGATTTCTATGATATTTGTTCACCTTTGATCAATTTTGAATGAGGGAGAGACGAACATAGAAATCTTAATTTAAACGAAAACATTAATTTTTATCAACTGTTTACTTTCGTTTAAATTATGATTATGTTGTCGTCTTTTGCTCATTAGCAATCATTTTCACAAAATCATTTGGTAGGTTTAATTAATTAAATTCTTTTGTTAGTTTGCATCTCATTTCAAAATAAAAATAAAAATAAAAAAAGAATTATCTATCATTCGTTTGATTTTGTGAAAACCCAAAATTAACATTTTTATCCTCTCCATCAACTTGAAGCTTCTAGAATTTTAAGATAATATTTGAAAGGAAAATATAAACAATGTTTGTTTAGAACTTATAGTTAGTTTAAATTCATTTTAATTTTATTGTTCTAGATTTTGTTTTATTCACAATTTTTAGGTTATTAATTTGGTTTCTTTTTGTTTCATAGGTTTCTATTATCAGTTATTTGGTATGGATCTGATCATGGCTTGATTTTATTATCTAAATACGTTCAATATAATTGATCCAAAAATAAAATTGGATTGCTGCAAATAATTTATGAGCAACAACAAATAAGATTTGGAAATGCGCTCAGGAACAGACAAACGATTTTGTGGGACTTGTTCCAGCCAAAACGTAAGGAATCAGAAGAAATGGTTGAAAACCCATCTGCATAATGGACCCATTTAGCTTACACACGAGAATTTTCCCAAACAAATGAATGATTTGAGAGATATTTGCGTCTCTTTATGAGACAAATTTCAGGTGGCGAAAATTATTAGTGACGCCCAGACTGTTCATTCATTGTATAAATATATGACAAAGTTCAGAGCATGGGGATCCAAGAAATTGAGAGGATGATTTTTATCATTTCTTTTTTGTATATTATTTCTTTTGTAAACTTTTTTTCTTTTCAAATGGAGTAACAGATGGTTGAAATTTTGGGAGAATGGACGAGTATTTTCGAAGAAGAATATGAAATTCTAGATTGCTTAATGGCTTTTTGTCCTGTGAGTAAAATGGTTTTATTTTCATTATAATATATTTATATTCTTTGAGTAATTGATTATGCATTGATTTAAATTAGCTTTAGTCTGTTTTATCAATACATGGTTAATTGCTATCATTTATGTATTAATGTTTTCAATCTTTAAGAGTCTATTATCCCAAAAATTCTTCTTGGACCATATGATGAACATATTTTGTTGAAACTATATGAGAAAGCAGTTTAATCTTTGGATTTCATCCTGTGTAGAGTGTGCAATGTTTTTTCATTGTCTTCTCGTGTAATTTCTTGATGTGAAATGTTATCTGTGTAGAATTAGCTTTAATCTGTTCTTCACATAATATTTTATGTCCTGCTTATTCTTTATGTTCATTATCTTTTGGTTTAGTTTATATCTGTGACTGATCATCTATTCAAGTATTTTGAGTTTACATCTGATACTAGATAGATGGTAACACCATTTCTGAGAATTGAAATTTCTTTCATTTCCAGTTATTGGACATTTCAAGGTCACATGATATATAATTATTTGTCTTTCTGTCGTCATAAACTCGCTCCAAAATATGAAAAACTTCCTTGAATTTCTTCAAGAAGTATTATGCTTGCTTTTGTCATAGGTTTACACTTGACACGGGTTAAGAGGAGGTTATACAAATACAAAAAGATGAATTTAGCTTAGTATTGTTGATCAGCGAGAGGTTAGTTAGCTTATTATTTATTTAATTTGTTGATTTGTGAATGAAGAGTGATTGCATCATTTAAATGTCAATTTGCTTTGTCTATTTTCGTTATATCATTTACAATCTTGTTCATTCATTGTTCATTTAGAGTACTAGAATAATTTTGTTTGTTTTTAATCTTGTTTAGATCCATTATCTTAAAACAATTATTTTCACAAGGCTTTGCTCAAACCTTGTAAACTGTATATAACCATTGTATATAAACATTGTTAGTTAAGCATTTGTAATTAAAGTGTTGACTGTTAGAGTAGTATTTTTAGTTAGTTCACATCTTTTAATTTTTTTTAGGATCATAGTTGGCTAACAGAGCCATAAAACTCGTCAGGGTAGATTATACCAAATGGCTTGGGTTAAGTAGACAACCCCAGACCGGATCTTCCCTTCCCGTTGAGGGTGTGTCTTAAATGCTTGTCAACAAGAAACAAAACATTAACATATTTCCATCCATTCTTTGATATTTAACCTTCACATACTCATGAAGAGCTTCCTTCCTTCTTATTCACTACATCTAGAATGGAGCTAGCAATTCCAATGACAAGGAGAACACCATCGAACTCATAGTTCACCATTCTTGATTTAGAGTTGTGCTTGAATTGGGAAAATCAATCAAATTATTCGTGTGCCTTCCCCATCATTCTAAATTCAAACACATTTTGGAGTCCCTTTCATAAGATCAAAGGGGTTTTCAAAAAATCACTATTTGAATCAATATATATATATATATTATGGTAGGACTTGATAATTATACAATATTCTTTTGAAAAAATTATATCTTTGCGAGTGTTCATAATGGAAATCTATGCAATTTAAATTGTGTAATGGTATAACATTGTGCATTGCTATTTAGACAAAGTGCAACTTCATGTCATTTTGCTTCCAAATGAGTTATGAAATGCTAGATCTTTTGATAATAATAATAATAATCTAATTTTAGGGTCACGACTAAGCCATACACTAAATTGGTGTATGAGACCCCCTTTTTTGTGAGACAAGGGACCCCCTTCTTATAGGGATTTGACTGTTAAAGTTTGCGGAGGTATACATACCCTACCCCCCTCTGGATTTGAACTTCTAACCCCTTTGAAGGAAACACATGTTCATCTAATTGTAAAATTGCAACTCTAACCTTGCCAAAAAGCATAATTGTGGAAAAAATATGAGAATGGAAATCAAAATAATGATTGAATAAAAAGAAAAATCTTCACAATTTAAATTATTATTATAAATCGCCCCTCCCCTCTCTTTTTTACATTGGAAAAAAAAGAGAGGGGACGATTTATAATAATATAATAGCATGTAATTCTACCAAATTCCTCTTGCAACTAAAAACAAAATTATGAATCCAAACTCCTTTAAACATGGAGGAATATGTGTTATTTTATATAATAAATGTATATCATTATTAAAAAAATTATTACCATTATTATTTAGCTTATTATATCGAGCAACAATTACTATACATATGAATATATATACAAGTACCATAAACTTGAATTTATTAAGTATAAGTACCATAAAATTGAATTTATTATACATTAATTTTGAATAAATATGAAATTTAAAGAAAATCACAAAATATGTACATAGAAATTTTACGAAATAATCCAAACCTAAACTTATTTTGAGAATATTTCAAATTGTTATCACTAGATGAACGTTGTAAGTTCTATTCCTTCCACCATAGTGTGAAATTGGTCTTAATCCATTACTGTGGGCCCCATTTTTATATACATGATGTAAGGTATCAGAAGGAAATATGCAGAGCAGTAGCAAAATTATTACCAAAATTAGTTAATAGAAAGAGATGAAACAGTAAGAACAATGCCAATATAGATCCCAATGATGATGCATTTATTATCCTGAGAGAAACGTTTGCATGCCTTTTCAAGGGGGCAACCTCCAATAGAGGAGAGCTCTAGTACAAATGATTTCCAAGATAAGCTTTCCCATGCTTTCTACCCTTATTTATACTATTTCTATCTTCTAGAGAACATTCTAGAGGAATAACTTTCTAGAGGTAGAACCTTCTAGTAAGTCTTATTACATTAGAGGAATTCACATTATTGCATAGGCCTTATTTACTAATGATGACCTTTATTACATAGAAAAACATGTTATTCTATCTACTTGAGGGGTTAGGGAGGTTAGGACCCTAACATACCCTCCCCCTTAAAGAACAGTTTTGTCCTCAAGTCTTGAGATGTGGGAATTATTGGAGAATGGAGGCTAGATCCCATGTGGCATCCTCGGGTGGTGTATCCTTCCACTGTACTAAAAATTCTTGAATAGTGCGCTGACAGAGATGATGCTCACATTGGGCTAGGACAAGGTGCGACCGCAACCAAATGGATCCTTCTTCATCCAATTTTGGGAGACCAGATTGTAGTTGGCACTTGGTTCCAATCACTTTCTTTAAGAAAGACACATGAAAGATTGGATGGAGCTTAGAGTGACTAGGAAAATATAACTTGTAAACCATAGGCCCCTATGCGCTTGAGGATTGTATAAGGGACATAAATAGTTGGAGAAAGTTTCTGGCAGTGCTCGGATTTGAGATAAATTTGTTTATAAGGTTGGAGATGAAGAAGCACTTGATCCCATTTAGAAAATTGATGTTCAGAACATCATTGATCAACTTGTTGCTTCATGGAATTATGAGCCAATACTAAATTGTCTTTGAGGGTACATAGAACATAAACTTAGATTGTGAGGGTTTTTTCGACCTCCTAGACCTTGTAGACACCAGGAAGATAAGATAATATTGAGGGTGGATTCTGATCGTAGACCACCTCAAATGGAGTAATACTAGTAGCACCATGGTAAGATGTATTGTACCACCATTCAACTAGTGGTAACCATTGAGCCCATTGAGATTTTGTTCAGAGGAGAAGCACCACAAATATAATTCCAAATATCAGTTTGGGGATGATAGGCAGTGTTGAGATGCAATTGGATACCTTGGAGCCTGAATAATGATTTCCAGAAGTTCCTTGCGAAAGTGGGTGTAGTTTCTTGCATCCCCTACTATAATTCGCCCAATGTTTGTTCCATCCATTCGTCTAGGAATAGGTATATCTAAGTAGGTGAATGTGTCCATATGGGAGTAATAAGATGGCCAGGAAGGGCAGCTGGGCGGGAGTTTGGCCAAGCCTCACTCTGGCTGGGGTGGGTACATATCACAAGCTAACTCCCTGAGTTATTCCTCCTTCCAGGGAACCCTCAATTAGACCCACCCTATCCTCTACATGCATATGAGTGGCAATTGAGGGAAGAAAGGCCCGGCCAAATGGGATGGGTGCGGGCAGCGTTCTGCTTAAATGCTTTCTTAGAGATCCATCGTAGGCATTAGATCATGGTCGAAGAATATAAAGTGGGGCATTCCATGGATTTTGAAGATATTGTCCATAAAAACTTGGGCCACTGTGGAAGCTTTGAATGGGTGTTGGAGGGCACGAAAATGAGCATATTTGGAAATTCGGTTGACCACAACCATGATGCCTAATTTATTTCCCAATTTGGCTAAGCCAACAATGAAGACCATAGAGATATCTATCCATATAGTAGGTGTAATATGGAGAAGTTGTAGTGTGCCTAGATTTTTATTGTTTATCCCTTGTTGTGTTGACAAGTATCACGTTTAGCCACAACAGTGTGGATTTCCTGCTTCATGCCTTTCCATAAAAATGAACGTTTGATCTATTCATATGTTTTGTGAAAGCCAAAATTCCATGCTATTGGTGAAGCATGATGTTCAGAGAGCACGATGGATTTGAAGTTGGACTGTTTGCTCAAATATAGACAACCTTTATAGCGAAGCTCCTCATTTTTCCAAGAGTATTCCAAAGATGCAAGAGGTTCTTGTTGCAATTATTGGATCAAACTAGAAATTTTGGGATCTTGGAACCTTTCCTAGCTAATGACCTTTAACCAATCAACTACAATGAAGGAGAGTGAGAAGAGGGACTCGTCTTCTTCATATTTTTTGGAAAGAGCATCAACAACCACATTATTTTTTCCATTCTTGTAAATGATCTCATATTCATAGCCAACCATTTTTTTCAACCACTTTTGTTGCTCAGGGGATGAAATTATTTGTTCCAAAAAATATTTGAGGCTACAATGATTTGTTTTAATTTGGAAATGTTGGCCAAGCAAGTAAGGATGCCATAGATCCACCACATGAAAAATATCCAACATTCCCTTTTCATAGGTGCATTTTCCCAAGTGTCTACTAGAATTGTTTTTTCTAGTGAAGGCAAAAGGTATACCATCTTGCATGAGAATTGCCCCAATGCCTTTCCCAAAAGCATAAAAAGCATCACATTCCAAAACAAAAGTATTTGTGAAATCAGGTAGTCATGCTAAAAATAAAGTCATACACATAGCCTCTTTCAAAGCTTGGAAGGATTGATCAATGACCATATTCAAACTAAAAGCATTATTTTTAAGGAGCGTAGTGAGTGGGCTTGCAATTTTTCCATAATTCTAAGAGTTTTAGGGTGGAGCCAAATCCTTCATATCTTCTATATTATTAGGATGCAAATGGAAACCATCCTTACCAACAATATGGCCTAGGTACTCTACTTCAGAAGCTCCAAAGGCACATTTAGATTGTTTGAGAAAGAGTTGATGCCGAGACAGTATTTGTAAGACTTGATCCACATGAGCAACATGGGTTTTCCAATTTTTACTATAAATGAGGATATCATCAAAGAAGACTAATACAAATTGACGGAGGAAAGGGTGAATGACATGATTCATGAGGCTTTGAGAAGTAGAGGGCACATTACACAAGACAAAGGACACAAACAAGAACTCATAATGGCCTTCATGAGTATGAAAGGCAGTTTTGAGAATATTGGCCTCCTTCATACGTATTTGGTGGTAGATGGAACATAGATTGAGTTTGGTAAAGAATTGAGCACCACTCAATTCATCCAAAAGGTCATTAATGATGGGAATGGGAAATTTATATTTGATGATAATTTTGTTGAGGGATTGAAAATCAGATTACCATGACACTGAGACTACCATGACTATAAGAGAAGAATAAGGGCTTGTACTGGGATGGATGACACCCGCAACTAACAATTCTTGAACAATTTTCTCAATTTCATTTTTTGGGCAAATGGGTGTGTTAGCACTGAGAGTCACACTCAGACTGCCATGAGTGCAAGCCCAATACCCATCAGAATTTATAGATAATGTTTATATCAAGGTGAAAAATGGATGAGGAAAACTCAGAAAAAGTGTCTGTCACAGAAGGCAATCCCAAAGTATAGACCAATAAGTAAGGATTTAGACAACTTCGAATCAGGTTTTTAAAGATTAAATGAGGGTGGAAGATCAGATAAGAAGTGTGGAATATATCTATCATCTACATCAGGTAGCATGACAACTATATGAAGAAGACTCTGTGAAATGAGAACCTCTCAAGACAAAGAGAAAAGCTCTGATATATCTGCAAGCATTATCGCAATATAACATATACTGAAATAAGGATGCAACCAGCTAAACGAATCATTCACTTAGCTGAAATCAAAGTAAGATAACAATGAAGAGATAAGGAAAAGATTGACTTCCATTAACAAAGTGTCTTAAATATGGTTTACACAATAGGAACAAAATTTCTGTTATATGACAATATCAAAACCAGAGGTCTTTCCCATACCATTCCAACCTAAAAAATTAAATCTATTTTAAAAGGGTGGATAAACAAGGAAGAGAAAGAAAGAGGGTAGCAAACAGTCTTCAAAGTCATTCCATTGGGCATGGAGTCAACACATCCTACAGATCAGAGGCACTCAAGATCGTACCAGACCAAAAGGGATATAATTGATGGATGGAGGTATAATAAAGATACCAAAAAGAAGAATATGATCAAGCAAAGATCCTCTCTGCAAAAATGACTTAAAATATTACTAGAACAAAGATCATGAAAGGAGGCAATTACTACAAATGATTTGCAGCTCATGAATCTCCTGCCTCATGAACAATCATTGATCTTCAATGCATGCAATTCCATTCAAGGAAGATGACAAGATAAAATGATAATAAATAACACAGAGTCTAATAAACAAATCTCATGAATCTCTAATGGTAGAAATAATAATTACAACATGCCCTCAGGCTTACAATTGTGCAACTAAACTGCTCATCCGACTCTCTCCTCTCTTGGTTCACGAATCCAACCCTTTTCTAATAAAAAACCCTTTCATTTATAGTGAGTAATCTCTATCTACCATAAGGATCTCGAAACCAAGGAGTTACATAGGATCCTCCTCCATTTAGGAGTCTTGTTACAAAAGATTCCAACAAAAGCCTAACAAATTCCTATTTTCCAGGATCTTGCCTATTGTGATAAATGCCTCTTGAAACATGTCATGATTCTTGATATGAATATGGTACACATGTCCCTCATGTAAAAATAACTCCTAGGAGACTATTCAAACCTTCCTTCACAGCTGGCAGCCTTTCCATAGCTCAAATTTGCCGGACTGTTAGAGTTCGTAGTGCTTGTGATAACATGCGCTACGAACTTTCTTGTAGGTGTTGTTTTTGTCTTTTCTCAAAAACTACGAACTGGGTCGCGTTGATTGTTTCTTAGAAAGTCAAAAACATTATTTTCTTCCTCCACACCAAATTTCAAGGTAACCTAGATGGGAATTCAAAAGTTATGATCGAAACAATCCTCTACTATGTACTAATTTCTTATAAACTATCATAATTAACAGTTCACAACGCTGACGTTGCGAATTCTCCTGTAGCATCCCGTTTCACTTTACCAAAGTTTTTAATCAGCCCAAAACTTATATCAAGTATCTAAAAGTGTTTTAAGTCTTATGATGGTAATAATATGATTAAAATACAACACCCAAACTGATAAGCATGGTTGGAAAAACATGGTAATCACTCAAAAATGTGTCAAAGGTATAAAACATGAACTTGACAAAATTTGGTGTAGGATCTGAAGGCTGAACATATTTATTTCTTGATTCTAGAGCTCCTCCTAGTAGCAACCTTGGCCAACATGTATAATCACTGCTTCGCTGCTTTCTATCATTTGTTATGACAATTGGTGTGTGAAAGTGAACTCTCTGTCAAAACAGGGTTTTTATCAATGCAAATATCAATTAACAACATGTGAAATATTAAAACCTGGTTTACATCTGATCAACCACATATTTCAAGTGTGAGAGGGGTTTAGATTCACTCTTTAAAAGATAAATTTGAAAGGATGCAAAAGATGAAATTTTCAACAGTCCTAGAACATAGGGTTTGCAACACAATTCGCAACGCCAATATAAAAACCAACCAAAACCCCTTTCTCAACCCTCAAACATGATGAACCCTCTCATGGAGTAGCAGGCGGATCTAGGCTTGATTTCAACATCTTTGAATTTGACCATAAGTGTTTTCAAACTATGCAACCTCCAATGCTCCTCTTCATCCAGTGCGCAGCGCCAGTTCGCAATGCACTGATGTTTTGATTTTATCTCTCAAATTCCAAACTAAGTTGGACTGAATTTTGGTCAGCATGTCAATGCCAATATCATGTTCCTCCACAAAAAATTTCAGAAAAACCCACATCGTCGTTCAAAAGTTATGATCGAATATTTAGAAGACTCTGCTACAGGAAATGAGTTCGCAACGAAGTTGGCAGTGCTTGTCTACTAGTTCGCAACGTTTGATTCAAACTATATTTGCATGCTTCGAAAAGACTGTTAGGATGTCCAAAGACCTAATCCCTAGAAATTTGTAAAAAACAGGCTCTGAAAACAATGAAATCCCTTAGCATGACAAAAAGGTAATGATGGCAATGAATGAATGGAGCACTTGAGTACCCTACGAATTCTCCTAGTGAGTTGGCAACACTCAAATTAAAATTGACTTGACAACTGAATGGATAAAAGGTGATAGCTAGAGATCTTTCATACATTCATGGAGGTGACATGTCAAGGTGATAATAAGGATTTTCAAAGATGTGACTCATGAGGGTTTATCACTCCTTGTCATGATAACAAAGATATAACCCAAAGACCCTAGACCAAGACCAAAATAACTTGGTTTATTTAAATCAAAAGTTGAAAAATGACTATAGAAAGAAGTAATAAAAACTATAAAAACCTATGACTCAAAAAAAAAGATTGAAATGACTTTTTGACCCCTACAATTCTATGTGTTAACAGGGTGACAATAAGGGCGAACATTAGGAGGAACGCTACCAAGGACAAGTGGAATGGAATGATCATATGGGCCATGGGAATATGGGAGTCCTCACAGGTTGTCAAAAATTGGGCGGTGTTTGGAGAGGATAAGTTGCATGTCAGGTTGAGCAACATGGAAGGGACTCTCAACTGCTTGAATGGTATGGAATTGGGAAATAAAGATAGAATGACCTTTTTTTAGGAGTTTCTCCATTCAATGTGAACTGATAATCTCGAGGGAACCAACTGTGATGCCTTAGAATTGGTATTGGAGTCCATCAAAGTCATGAATAATTCCTTGAAGTACATGGTGACAGGGCCTAGTGTGCATAACCATTCAATATCCAAAACAATGTCACAACCACCCATGTCAATAGAAAACATGTGGGATTTCAGGTGATAATGACTAATTTGTAGGCACACATTTTCACAATGACCCCACATTTCATGGAACCACCATTAGCAATCATGATTCAGAGGTTATTGATTGCACGAATATAGCAAAGGGTCTCTTGGGAAATTTGGAAATGAATTAAATTGGGGTGCTACCACTGTCGATGAGGATAATGACTTTTTAATTCTTGATACAACCAATTAACTTAAGGGTTTGGGGAGTGGAGATACCAGTGAGAGCATTTAGAGAGATGAGTGGTTCAACTTCTGGTGGATTAAAGGGAAGGCTATGATCATCGGCTTAGGGTATCACTTTGGGAGGGGAAACATCACCATCCTTTTCTGAAATGTCCTCATAAATTGCCATAAAAAATATTTTTCTCCTTACATTTATGCCCCAGAAAATATTTTTCATCATAGTTGTAGGAAAGACCCTTAAGTTGGCATTCAACCATTTATGTCTGGGTTAGTTCTTGGATCTTAATAGGAGGGGAAGGAGGGGTTGGATTGGTGGGTTGGGAATGAGTAGTAAAGGAGGGATTTTGGATTTGTGAAGAGACTAACTGTTGTGTTTCCTTGGCGTAGTGAGTAGCTTCAAGATAGGTCTGGGGGCGAGCCATTAAGACATGAGCTTGGATGTCTTCCTTATGGCCACTAATAAATCATTCACAGAAGAAGGTGTCAAACATGCCTTTAGTTCGGAAATCCAATTACTTAAAACCAATGATATATTCTTCCATTGTACTAGACTGTTTAAGCTTGGTCAAACGACCCAAATGATGTGTGTCTATATCAAAGAATTCATGAAGGTATGCAAAAAATTGGGTCCAAGCAATATACCCTCGTTGTGAATTTTCATACCATTGCCTCCATTTCCATCATTCAGGATCCAAATAAAGGATACTAATACAAAGTTTTATCAAGCCATTAGTGATGCCATGCAAGGAGAAATAATGTTCCATTTGAGAGACCCAAC
>SNQJ01S0013694.1:273668-286055 GCA_010110895.2 Picea sitchensis | reverse complement strand
TCTGGGGTGTAAATACTTCATGGGGTATAAACACGACTGAAAGTAAAAGACCTATAAATCAGGAAGATAATCAGACTCCACAACCAACATCACCTTGCTCTCTTGGTCATCGATAAATCTATAATTGTATTATTATTTAAAAGTGGCATAAGAGGGTTGGACGCATTTATGTGTGGGAAGTGTGTGTAAACCTTCCGGGGTACTGAACAGGCTCGCTGGCATCAGGTAAATTCACACATGATACCAAGACAACTTTGTCGGGGTACTGAACAAACCTGCTAGAACGAAGCAATGTTGGGTCGAGATAAATTAACTTTTATGGAAGTATACATCATGTGGATAAAACTATTGGATGGGATTAAAGCATTTGAGTGGGTTAAATGACATCCTTGTCGAGGCTATGGATGCATGCTGACAGCAGTGAATCTGTCAACGGTATTTAAGTCCTTTTATAAACATCACGACTCTTTGATTAAAACACAACTTTAGGTTATAATCCTTTGCAAAAGCATTCTTTTCTTCTTTTTTGATATTTTTCTATAAATCTGAGCTAATCTTAATATTGTGTAATATTAAAGTGGATTTGTTTCAAAGCATATTAAAATTATATCAAGATCTTATTCTTTTTCCCTGCGATGAAAGTTTAATAGGTCATAGATAACTGCTTCGCCCAATGAGTCACCATTTGTTGGGCCCAACAACCCCCTTCTTTATTTTTAATCAAAATCTAGGGTCCCTTGAAATTTTACTTGGATTCTTCATTTTTTTTCCCTTTGACTTGATTGGATTGGTATTGGTTTGTTTTGTTTCGAGGTTGGTTTTAGTTTATATTATTTTCTTTTGTTTGGTTTTAATTTCATGAAATTCAAATGCCATTTCGTTTTTCTTTCTACATATTTTTGATGTTGATGAATGAGCTTCATAATTTGGGAGTTTGTTTTTACCTCTTTCTTATTGAATTTATCTGCTATGAGCATGGCTTGGTTGAAGACATGGATTAATAACAATGATTTTACAGGAAGAACGTTTATTGTGACACATCATTTCTATGGTATTTGTTCACCTTTGATCAATTTTGAATGAGGGAGAGAAGAACATAGAAATCTTAATTTAAACGAAAACATTAATTTTTATCAACTGTTTACTTTCGTTTAAATTATGATTATGTTGTTGTCTTTTGCTCATTAGAAATCATTTTCACAAAATCATTTGGTAGGTTTAATTAATTACATTCTTTTGTTAGTTTTCATCTCATTTCAAAATAAAAATAAAAATAAAAAAAGAATTATCTATCATTCTTTTGATTTTGTGAAAACCCAAAATTAACATAGTTATCCTCTCCATCAATTTGAAGCTTCTAGAATTTTAAGATAATATTTGAAAGGAAAATATAAACAATGTTTGTTTAGAACTTATAGTTAGTTTAAATTCATTTTAATTTTATTGTTCTAGATTTTGTTTTATTCACAATTTTTAGGTTATTAATTTGGTTTCTTTTTGTTTCATAGGTTTCTATTATCAGTTATTTGGTATGGATCTAATCATGGCTTGATTTTATTATCTAAATACGTTGAATATAATTGATGCAAAAATAATAATGGATTGCTGCAAATAATTTATGAGCAACAACAAATAAGATTTGGAAATGTGCTCAAGAACAGACAAACGATTTTGTGGGACTTGTTCCAGCCAAACTGTAAGGAATCAGAAGAAATGGTTGAAAACCCATCTGCATAATGGACCCATTTAGCTTACATGTGGGAATTTCCCAAACAAATGAACGATTTGATAGATATTTGTGTCTCTTTACGGGACAAATTTCAGGTGGCGAAAATTATTAGTGACGCCCAAACTGTTCATTCATTGTATAAATATATGAAAAAGTTCAGAGCACGGGGATCCAAGAAATTGAGAGGATAATTTTTATCGTTTTTTTTTTTGTATATTATTTCTTTTGTAAACTTTTTTTCTTTTCAAATGAAGTAACAGATGGTTGGAATTTTGGGAGAATGGACGAGTATTTTCGAAGAAGAATATGAAATTCCAGATTGCTTAATGGCTTTTTGTCCTGTGAGTAAAATGGTTTTATTTTCATTATAATATATTTATATTCTTTGAGTAATTGATTATGCATTGATTTAAATTAGCTTTAGTCCGTTTTATCAATGCATGGTTAATTGCTATCATTTATGTATTAATGTTTCCAATCTTTAAGAGTCTATTATCCCAAAAACATTTCTTGGACCATATGATGAACATATTTTGTTGAAACTATATGAGAAAGCAGTTTACTCTTTGGATTTCGTCCTATGTAGAGTGTGCAATGTTTTTTCATTGTCTTCTCGTGTAATTTCTTGATGTGAAATGTTATCTGTGTAGAATTAGCTTTAATTTGTTCTTCACATAATATTTTATGTCCTGCTTATTCTTTATGTTGTTCATTATCTTTTGGTTTAGTTTATATCTGTGACTGATCATCTATTCAAGTATTTTGAGTTTACATCTGATACTAGATAGCTGGTAACCCCATTCCCGAGAATTGAAATTTCTTTCATTTTCAGTTATTGGACATTTCAAGGTCACATGATATATAATTATTTGTCTTTCTGTCGTCATAAACTCGCTCCAAAATATGAAAAACTTCCTTGAATTTCTTCAGGAAGTATTATATTTGCTTCTGTCATAGGTTTACACTTGAAACAGGTTAAGAGGAGGTTATACAAATACAAAGAGATGAATTTAGCTTAGTACTGCTGATCAATGAGAGGTTAGTTATCTTATTATTTATTTAATTTGTTGATTTATGAATGAAGAGTGATGCATCATTTAAACATCAATTTGCTTTGTCTATTTTCGTTATATCATTTACAATCTTGTTCATTCATTGTTCATTTAGAGTACTAAAATATTTTTGTTTGTTTTTAATCTTGTTTAGATCCATTATCTTAAAAAAATTATTTTCACAAGGCTTTGCTCAAACCTTGTAAACTGTATATAACCATTGTATATAAACATTGTTAGTTAAGAATTTGTAATTAAAGTGTTGATTGTTAGAATAGTATTTTTAGTTAGTTCACATCTTTTAAATTGTTTTAGGATCTTAGTTGGCTAATAGAGCCATAAAACCCGTCAGGGTAGATTATACCAAATGGCTTGGGTTAAGTAGACAACCCCAGACCGGATCTTCCCTTCCCATTGAGGGTGTGTCATAAATTCCCGTTTACAAGAAACAAAACATTAACATATTTCCATCCATTCTTTGATATTTAACCTTCACATACTCATGAAGAGCTTCCTTCCTTCTTATTCACTACATCTAGAATGGAGCTAGCAATTCCAATGACAAGGAGAACACCATCGAACTGATAGTTCACCATTCTTGATTTAGAGTTGTGCTTGAATTGGGAAAATCAATCAAATTATTCGTGTGCCTTCCCCATCATTCTAAATTCAAACAAATTTTGGAGTCCCTTTCATAAGATCAAAGGGGTTTTCAAAAAATCACTATTTGAATCAATATATATATATATATATATATATATTATGGTAGGACTTGATAATTATACGATATTCTTTTGAAAAAATTATATCTTTGCGAGTGTTCATAATGGAAATCTATGCAATTTAAATTGTGTAATGGTATAACATTCTGCATTGCTATTTAGACAAAGTGCAACTTCATGTCATTTTGCTTCCAAATAAGTTATTGAATGCTAGATATTTTGATAATAATAATAATCTAATTTTAAGGTCATGGCTAAGCCATACACTAAATTGGTGTATGAGACCCCTTTTTTGTGAGACAAGGGACCCCCTTCTTGTAGGGATTTGACTGCTAAAGTCTGCGGAGGTATACATACCCTACCCCCCTCTGGATTTGAACTTCTAACCCCTTTGAAGGAAACACATGTTCATCTAATTGTAAAATTGCAACTCTAACCTTGCCAAAAAGCGTAATTGTGGAAAAAATGTGAGAATGGAAATCAAAATAATGATTGAATAAAAAGAAAAATCTTCACAATTTAAATTATTATTATAAATCGCCCCCCTCTCTTTTTTACACTGGAAAAAAGAGAGGGGGCAATTTATAATAATATAATAGCATGTAATTCTACCAAATTCCTCTTGTAACTAAAAACAAAATTATGAATCCAAACTCCTTTAAACATGGAGGAATATGTGTTATTTTATATATAAAAATGTATATCATTATTAAAAAAATTATTACCATTATTATTTAGCTTATTATATGGAGCAACAATTACTATACATATGAATATATATACAAGTACCATAAACTTGAATTTATTAGGTATAAGTACCATAAAATTGAATTTTTTATACATTAATTTTGAATAAATATGAAATTTAAAGAAAATCACAAAATATGTACATAGAAATTTTACCAAATAATCCAAACCTAAACTTATTTTGAGAATATTTCAAATTGTTATCACTAGATGAACGTTGTAAGTTCTATTCCTTCCACCATAGTGTGCAAGTGGTCTTAATCCATTACTGTGGGCCCCATTTTTATATACATGATGTAAGGTATCAGAAGGAAATATGCAGAGCAATAGCAAAATTATTACCAAAATTAGTTAATAGAAAGAGACGAAACAATAGGAACAATGCCAATATAGATCCCAATGATGATACATTTATTATCTTGAGAGAAACGTTTGCATGCCTTTTCAAGGGGGCAACCTCCAATAGAGGAGAGCTCTAGTACAAATGATTTCCAAGACAATCTTTTCCATGCTTTCTACCCTTATTTATACTATTTCTATCTTCTAGAGAACATTCTAGAGGAATAACTTTCTAGAGGCAGAACCTTCTAGTAAGTCTTATTACATTAGAGGAATTCACATTATTGCATAGGCCTTATTTACTAATGATGGCCTTAATTACATAGAAAAACATGTTATTTTATCTACTTGAGGGGTTAGGGAGGTTAAGACCCTAACATACCCTCCCCCTTAAAGAACATTTTTGTCCTCAAGGCTTGAGATGTGGGAATTATTGGAGAATGGAGGCTAGATCCCATGTGGCATCCTCGGGTGGTGTATCCTTCCACTGTACTAAAAATTATTGAATAGTGCGCTGACAGAGACGATGCTCATGTTGGGCCAGGACAAGGTGCGACCACAACCAAATGGATCCTTCTTCATCCAATTTTGGGAGACCAGATTATAGTTGGCACTTGGTTCCAATCACTTTCTTTAAGAAAGACACATGCAAGATTGGATGGATCTTAGAGTGACTAGGAAAAGATAACTTGTAAACCATAGGCCCCTATGCTCTTGAGGATTGTATAAGGGACATAAATAGTTGGAGAAAGTTTCTGGCAGTGCTCAGATTCGAGATAAATTTGTTTATAAGGTTGGAGATGAAGAAGCACTTGATCCCATTTAGAAAATTGATGTTCAAAATATCACTGATCAACTTGTTGCTTCATGAAATTATGAGCCAATACTAACTCTTTGAGGGTACATAGAACATAAACTTAGACTGTGAGGGTTTTGTCAACCTCCTAGACCTTGTAGACACCAGGAAGATAAGATAATATTGAGGGTGGATTTTGACCGTAGACCACCTCAAATGGAGTAATACTAGTAGCACCATGGTAAGATGTATTGTACCACCATTCAACTAGTGGTAACCATTGAGCCCATTGAGATTATTGTTCGGAGGCGAAGCACCACGAATATAATTCCAAATATCAGTTTGGGGATGATAGGCAGTGTTGAGATGCAATTGGGTACCTTGGAGCCTGAACAATTATTTCCAGAAGTTCCTTGTGAAAGTGGGTGTAGTTTCTTGCATCCCCTACTGTAATTCGCCCAATGTTTGTTCCATCCATTCGTCTAGGAATATGTATATCTAAGTAGGTGAATGTGTCCATATAGGAGTAATAAGATGGCCAGGAAGGGCAGTTGGGTGGGAGCATGGCCAAGCCTCACTTTGGCTGGGGTGGGTACATATCACAAGCTAACTCCCTCGATTATTCCTCCTTCTGGGGAACCCTCAATTAGACCCACCCTATCCTCTACATGCATATGAGTGGCGATTGAGGGAAGAAAGGCCCAACCGAATGGGATGGGTGTGGGCGGATTTCTGCTTAAACGCTTTCTTAGAGATCCATCGTAGGCATTAGATCATGGTCGAAGAATATGAAGTGGGGCATTCCATGGAGTTTGAAGATATTTTCCATAAAAACTTGGGCCATTATGGAGGCTTTGAATGGGTGTTGGAGGGCACAGAAATGAGCATATTTGGAAAGTCGGTTGACCACAACCATGATGCCTAATTGTTTTCCCAATTTGGGTAAGCCAACAATGAAGACCATGGGTATATCTATCCATTTAGTAGGTGTAATATGGAGAGGTTGTAGTGTGCCTAGATTTTTATTGTTTATCCCTTGTTGTGTTGGCAAGTATCACGTTTAGCCACAACAGTGTGGATGTCCTGCTTCATGCCCTTCCCATAAAAATGAACATTTGATCTATTCATATGTTTTGTGAAAGCCAAAATTCCATGCTTTTGGTGAAGCATGATGTTTAGAGAGCATGATGGATTTGAAGTCGGACTATTTGCTCAAATATAGACAACCTTTATAGTGAAGCTCCTCATTTTTCCAAGAGTATTCCAAAGATGCAAGAGGGTCTTGTTGCAATTATTGGATCAAACTAGAAATTTTGGGATCTTGGAACCATTCCTATCTAACGACCTTCAACCAATCAACTACAATGAAGGAGAGTGAGAAGAGGGACTCATATTCTTCATATTTTCTGGAAAGAGCATCAACAACCACATTCTTTTTTCCATTCTTGTAAATGATCTCATAATTATCATAGCCAACCATTTTTTTCAACCACTTTTGTTGCTCAGGGGATGAAATTATTTGTTCCAAAAAATATTTCAGGCTACAATGATTTGTTTTAATTTGGAAATGTTGGCCAAGCAAGTAAGGATGCCATAGATCCACCACATGAAAAATATCCAACATTCCCTTTTCATAGGTGCATTTTCCCAAGTGTCTACTAGAATTGTCTTTTCTAGTGAAGGCCAAAGGTCTACCATCTTGCATGAGAATTTCCCCAATGCCTATCCCAAAAGCATAAAAAGCATCACATTCCAAAACAAAAGTATCTGTGAAATTAGGTAGTCATGCTAAAAATAAAGTCATACACATAGACTCTTTCAAAGCTTGGAAGGATTGATCAATGACCATATTCAAACTAAAAGCATTATTTTTAAGGAGCGTAGTGAGTGGGCTTGCAATTTTTCCATAATTCTAAGAGTTTTAGGGTGGAGCCAATCCTTCATAGCTTCTATATTCTTAGGATGCAAATGGACACCATCCTTACCGAAAATATGGCCTAGGTACTCTACTTCAGAAGCTCCAAAGGAACATTTAGATTGTTTGAGAAAGAGTTGATGCCGAGACAGTATTTGTAAGACTTGATCCACATGAGAAAGATGGGCTTGCCAATTTTTACTATAAATGAGGATATCATCAAAGAAGACCAATACAAATTGACGGAGGAAAGGGCGAATGACATGATTCATGAGGCTTTGAGAAGTAGAGGGCGCATTACACAAGACAAAGGACACAACCAAGAACTCATAATGGCCTTCATGAGTATGAAAGGCAGTTTTGAGAATATTGGCCTCCTTCATACGTATTTGGTGGTAGCTGGAACATAGATTGAGTTTGGTAAAGAATTGAGCACCACTCAATTCATCCAAAAGGTCATTAATGATGGGAATGGGAAATTTATATTTGATGATAATTTTGTTGAGGGACTGAAAATCAGATTACCATGACACCGAGACTACCATGACTACAAGAGAAGAATAAGGGCTTGTACTGGGATGGATGACACCCGCAACTAACAGTTCTTGAACAATTTTCTCAACTTCAATTTTTGGGCAAATGGGTGTGTTAGCACTGAGAGTCACACTCAGAATACCATGAGTGCAAGCCCAATACCCATCAAAATTTATAGATAATGTTTATATCAAGGTGAAAAATGGATGAGGAAAACTCAGAAAAAGTGTCTGTCACAGAAGGCAATCCCAAAGTATAGACCAACAAGTAAGGATTTAAACAACTTCGAATCAAGTTTTAAAATATTAAATGAGGGTGGAAGATCGGATAAGAAGTGTGGAATATATCTATCATCTACATCAGGTAACATGACAACTATATGAAGAAGACTCTGTGAAATGAGAACCTCTTAAGACAAAGAGAAAAGCTCTGATATATCTGCAAGCATTATCACAATATAACATATACTGAAATAAGGATGCAATTAGCTAAACGAATCATTCACTTAGCTAAAATCAAAGTAAGATAACAATGAAGAGATAAGGAAAAGACTGATTTCCATTAACAAAGTGTCTTAAATCTGGTTTACACAGTAGGAAAAAAAATTCTGTTATATGACCATATCAAAACTAGAGGTCTCTCCCATACCATTCCAACCTAAAAAAATAAATCTATTTTAAAAGGGTGGATAAATAAGGAAGAGCAAGAAAGAGGGTAGAAAACAATCTTCAAAGTCATTCCATTGGGCATGGAGTCAGCACATCCTACAGATCAGAGGCACTCAAGATCATACCAAACCAAAAGGGATATAATTGATGGATGGAGGTATAATAAATATACCAAAAAGAAGAATATGATCAAGCAAATATCCTCTCTGCAAAAATGACTTAAAATATTACTAGAACAAAGATCATGAAAGGAGGCAATTACTACAAATCATTTGCAGCTCATGAATCTCCTGCCTCATGAACAATCATTGATCTTCAATGCCTGCAATTCCATTCAAGGAAGATGACAAGATAAAATGATAATAAAGAACACAAAGTCTGATAAACAACTCTCATGAATCTCTAATGGTAGAAATAATAATTACAACATGCCCTCAGGCTTACAATTGCGCAACTAAACTGCTCATCTGACTCTCTCCTCTCTTGGTTCATGAATCCAACCCTTTTCTAATAAAAAACCCTTTCATTTATAATGAGTAATCTCTATCTACCCTAAGGATCTTGAAACCAAGGAGTTACATAGGATCCTCCTCCATTTAGGAGTCTTGTTACAAAAGATTCCAACAAAAGCCTAACAAATTCCTATTTTCCAGGATCTTGCCTATTGTGATAAATGCCTCTTGAAATGTGTCATGATTCTTGATATGAATATGGTACACATGTCCCTCATATCAAAATAACTCCTAGGAGACTAGTCAAACCTTCCTTCACAGTTGACAGCCTTCCCATAGCTCAAATTTGTCAGACTGTTAGAGTTCGTAGCGCCTGTGACAACATGCGCTGCGAACTTTCTTATAGGTGCTGTTTTTGTCTTTTCTCAAAAAATACGAACTGGGTTGGGTTGATTGTTTCTCAAAAAGTAAAAAATATTATTTTCTTCCTCCACACCAAATTTCAGGGTAACCTAGATGGGAATTCAAAAGTTATGATCAAAACAATCCTCTACTATGTACTAATTTCTTATAAACTATCATAATTAACAGTTCACAGTGCTGGCACTGCGAATTCTCCTGTAGCATCCCGTTTCACTTTACCAAAGTTTTTAATCATACCAAAACTTATATCAAGTATCCAAAAGTGTTGTAAGTCTTATGATGGTAATAATATGATTAAAATACAACACCTAAACTGATAATCATGGCTGGCAAAACATGGTAATCACCCAAAAATGTGTCAAAGGTATAAAACATGAACTTGACAAAATTTGGTGTAGGATCTGAAGGCTGAACATATTTATTTCTTGATTCTAGAGCTCCTCCTAGTAGCAACCTTGGCCAACATGTACAATCACTGCTTGGCTGCTTTCTATCATTTGTTATAACAATTGGTGTGTGAAAGTGAACTCTCTATCAAAACATGTTTTTTATCAATGCAAATATCAATTAACAACATGTGCAATCTTAAAACCTGGTTTACATATGATCAACCACATATTTCAAGTGTGAGAGGGGTTTAGATTCACTCTTTAAAAGATAAATTTGAAAGGATGCAAAAGATGAAATTTTCAACAGTCCTATAACATAGGGTTTGCAACACAATTCACAATGCCAATATAAAAACCAACCAAAACCCCTTTCTCAACCCTCAAACATGATGAACCCTCTCATGGAGTAGCAGGCGAATCTAGGATTGATTTCAACATCTTTGAATTTGACCAGAAGTGTTTTCAAACTATCCAACCTCCAATGCTCCTCTTCATCCAGTCCGCAATGCCAGTTCAAAATGCACTGATGTTTTGATTTTATCTCTCAAATTCCAAACTGAGTTGGATTGAATTTTGGTCAGCATGTCAATAACAATATCATGTTCCTCCACAATTTTTTTTAGAAAAACCCACATTGCCGTTCAAAAGTTATGATCAAATATTTAGAAGACTCTGCTACATGAAATGAGTTCGCAACGAAGTTGGAAACACTTGTCTACTAGTTCACAACGTCTGATTCAAACAATATTTGCATGCTCCAAAAAGACTGTTAGTATGTCCAAAGACCTAATCCCTGGAAATTTGTAAAAAACAGGCTCTGAAAACAATGAAATCCCTTAGCATGACAAAAAGGTAATGATGGCAATGAATGAATGGAGCACTTGAGTACCCTACGAATTCTCCTAGTGAGTTGGTAACGCTCAAATTAAAATTGACTTGACATTTGAATGGATAAAAGGTGATAGCTAGAGATCTTTCATACATTCATGGAGGTGACATGTCAAGGTGATAATAAGGATTTTCAAAGATGTGACTGATGAGGGTTTATCACTCCTTGTCATGATAACAAAGATATAACCCAAAGACCCTAGACCAAGACCAAAATAAGTTGGTTTATTTAAATCAAAAGTTGAGAAATGACTATAGAAAGAAGTAATAAAAAATATAAAAACCTATGACTCAAAAACAAAGACTGAAATGACTTTTTGATCCCTACAATTCTATGTGTTAATAGGGTGACAATAAGGGCAAACACTAGGAGGAACGCTACCAAGGACAAGTGGAATGGAATGATCATGGGGGGCATGGGAACATGGGAGTCCTCACAGGTTGTCAAAAATTGAGTGGTGTTTGGAGAGGATAAGTTGCATGTCAGGTTGAGCAACAGGGAAGGGAGTCTCAATTGCTTGAATGGTTTGGAATTGGGAAATAAAGATAGAATGACCTTTTTTTAGGAGTTTCTCCATTCAATGTGAACTGATAATCTCGAGGGAACCAACTGTGATGCCTTAGAATTGGTATTGGAGTCCATCAAAGTCATGAATAATTCCTTGAAGTACATGGTGACAGGGCCTAGTGTGCATAACCATTCAATATCCAAAACAATGTCACAACCACCCATGTCAATAGAAAACATGTGGGATTTCAGGTGATAATGACTAATTTGTAGGCACACATTTTCACAATGACCCCACATTTCATGGAACCACCATTAGCAATCATGATTCAGAGGTTATTGATTGCACGAATATAGCAAAGGGTCTCTTGGGAAATTTGGAAATGAATTAAATTGGGGTGCTACCACTGTCGATGAGGATAATGACTTTTTAATTCTTGATACAACCAATTAACTTAAGGGTTTGGGGAGTGGAGATACCAGTGAGAGCATTTAGAGAGATGAGTGGTTCAACTTCTGGTGGATTAAAGGGAAGGCTATGATCATCGGCTTAGGGTATCACTTTGGGAGGGGAAACATCACCATCCTTTTCTGAAATGTCCTCATAAATTGCCATAAAAAATATTTTTCTCCTTACATTTATGCCCCAGAAAATATTTTTCATCATAGTTGTAGGAAAGACCCTTAAGTTGGCATTCAACCATTTATGTCTGGGTTAGTTCTTGGATCTTAATAGGAGGGGAAGGAGGGGTTGGATTGGTGGGTTGGGAATGAGTAGTAAAGGAGGGATTTTGGATTTGTGAAGAGACTAACTGTTGTGTTTCCTTGGCGTAGTGAGTAGCTTCAAGATAGGTCTGGGGGCGAGCCATTAAGACATGAGCTTGGATGTCTTCCTTATGGCCACTAATAAATCATTCACAGAAGAAGGTGTCAAACATGCCTTTAGTTCGGAAATCCAATTACTTAAAACCAATGATATATTCTTCCATTGTACTAGACTGTTTAAGCTTGGTCAAACGACCCAAATGATGTGTGTCTATATCAAAGAATTCATGAAGGTATGCAAAAAATTGGGTCCAAGCAATATACCCTCGTTGTGAATTTTCATACCATTGCCTCCATTTCCATCATTCAGGATCCAAATAAAGGATACTAATACAAAGTTTTATCAAGCCATTAGTGATGCCATGCAAGGAGAAATAATGTTCCATTTGAGAGACCCAAC
>SNQJ01S0013694.1:258687-273658 GCA_010110895.2 Picea sitchensis | reverse complement strand
TGGAATTGGGAAATAAAGATAGAATGACCTTTTTTTAGGAGTTTCTCCATTCAATGTGAACTGATAATCTCGAGGGAACCAACTGTGATGCCTTAGAATTGGTATTGGAGTCCATCAAAGTCATGAATAATTCCTTGAAGTACATGGTGACAGGGCCTAGTGTGCATAACCATTCAATATCCAAAACAATGTCACAACCACCCATGTCAATAGAAAACATGTGGGATTTCAGGTGATAATGACTAATTTGTAGGCACACATTTTCACAATGACCCCACATTTCATGGAACCACCATTAGCAATCATGATTCAGAGGTTATTGATTGCACGAATATAGCAAAGGGTCTCTTGGGAAATTTGGAAATGAATTAAATTGGGGTGCTACCACTGTCGATGAGGATAATGACTTTTTAATTCTTGATACAACCAATTAACTTAAGGGTTTGGGGAGTGGAGATACCAGTGAGAGCATTTAGAGAGATGAGTGGTTCAACTTCTGGTGGATTAAAGGGAAGGCTATGATCATCGGCTTAGGGTATCACTTTGGGAGGGGAAACATCACCATCCTTTTCTGAAATGTCCTCATAAATTGCCATAAAAAATATTTTTCTCCTTACATTTATGCCCCAGAAAATATTTTTCATCATAGTTGTAGGAAAGACCCTTAAGTTGGCATTCAACCATTTATGTCTGGGTTAGTTCTTGGATCTTAATAGGAGGGGAAGGAGGGGTTGGATTGGTGGGTTGGGAATGAGTAGTAAAGGAGGGATTTTGGATTTGTGAAGAGACTAACTGTTGTGTTTCCTTGGCGTAGTGAGTAGCTTCAAGATAGGTCTGGGGGCGAGCCATTAAGACATGAGCTTGGATGTCTTCCTTATGGCCACTAATAAATCATTCACAGAAGAAGGTGTCAAACATGCCTTTAGTTCGGAAATCCAATTACTTAAAACCAATGATATATTCTTCCATTGTACTAGACTGTTTAAGCTTGGTCAAACGACCCAAATGATGTGTGTCTATATCAAAGAATTCATGAAGGTATGCAAAAAATTGGGTCCAAGCAATATACCCTCGTTGTGAATTTTCATACCATTGCCTCCATTTCCATCATTCAGGATCCAAATAAAGGATACTAATACAAAGTTTTATCAAGCCATTAGTGATGCCATGCAAGGAGAAATAATGTTCCATTTGAGAGACCCAACTCGTGGGGTCTGATCCATCAAATTTATTCACCTCAACTTTGGGAATACATTGGTCACGAGTAAGGGGGTTAGAATGAAAGGTCATGGAATGGGAGGAGTCAACACCCTCTTGGTGTGAAGGTTGTTCATAGGAAATATGACCCTTGTATTGATGCAACCATGTGGACAAGGAGTCCATCTGGTTAGAGAGATCATCCAATTTAGTGAGTTGGTCATCTAGATTATTGATCCGAGAATTAAGGGAAGAAATTTATGAAGTAGATTTTTTGAGTCTATTGTCAAGGTTGGTCATGGTCTTGTCTAAGGCATTGATGTGGTTTTCAAGGTCTTGGTTGCGGGTGTGGGCCATCGGTGAGATAAGCAGGGGAAAAATAGGGTTGTTGGGTTCATATGAAAGGGAATATGAGAGAGTGGTATCACAGTGATCAGTGCAAAAAGAGGAATCTAATAGGTGAGGTCCCAAATAAGGGTGTCAGGGAGGGTGGGTGCGCACATAATAACAGGCTCATGAGTGAGGGGTACCACTACAATCAGTGCAAAGAGAAGAATCTAGTGGGATAGGTCCCAAATAAGGGTGCTATTGGGACCGCTATATTTTTTTTTAACTTATATGGGGTTATACTCCTATCTGAATAATATTGCAATGGAAGAATACCCAAATTCTTAATAGTTAAAATTGTGTAGGAATTTCACAACCTGGATGCAAGAAGCATGGTTGCGCACACTGGATGCAAAAAATTTCCACTATGTTTCTATTTTTTTTATGTTTTGACAACAAGGGTTAGGGTTTTGAGGGTTCCTACAAACAAGGAATTTCCCCATGTTATAGCTCTTTGATATACCGACAGGGTCCAACAATAGTACTCAACCCAATATCTCAGGGTGCTAACTAAGGAGGCTCAATCGTACCCTTAACTGTACTACCCGATTACCCAGGTATGTGAGAATAATCTTCTCGAGTGTTATTCTCGGTGCTACTGTAGCAGTTAGGTGCTTGATTGGATAATATACAGTTGGTTTCAGAAGACCTACATGACTCCCTATATACCCGAGGGACGTGGGAATGAATGGTCATGTACATGTGTTGTCTAATGTGATACTACTCGAAGGGGTACCAACAAGACTTACACAAGTTTCCAACTAGGTGAAACAATGTGTTTCGAGTAACCACGTGGAACCATGTGTATTTCTTGCATGCATTCTTCCCCAACCACAGTTTTACCGTTGTACAATGGATCACTATGGTTTAAAGATGTCGACACACTTCTCTAGTGTGATTTCGTTTTCTAAAAATATGCATAGGAAAGAGCTATGATACCACTTGTAAGGTACCAGAAGGAAATATACAAAGAAGTAACAAAATTATTACTAAAATTGGTTAACAAAAAGAGACGAAACAATAAATACAATGACAATATAGATCCAAATGATGATACTTTTATTATCTTGAGAGCAAATTTCACATGCCTCTTCAAGGGGGAAACCTCCAACAAAGCAGAGCTCTAATACAAATGATTTCCAAGACAACATTTTCCATGCTTTCTACCCATATTTATATTATTTCTATCTTCTAGAGAACATTCTAGAGGTGGAACCTACTAATAAGTCTTCTTACATTTAGACACATTCACATTATTACATAGGCCTTATTTGCTAATGATGACCTTTATTACATAGCAAAACATATTATTCTATCTACTTAGGGGTTAGGGAGGTTATGACCCTAACACATAATAAATATGTAACATTCTTTGTGTTGTTTCTAAAATCAGAGTGAAACCCAAAATAATAGATGCCAACAAAAGGAACTTCAGTAATATGAATACATCAAATAGATAACAACCATAATCAACTCCAACTTTATATGCAGAAGTCGATCACCTCCACTGGGAGACTTCATTTGTCTGCCCAACAAAATAAGAAAAACGTGTGACGATAACTTTTATGTTGAAATGAATGCACGAAGAAAAAACCATTATGGATATGAGGCGTAGAACACAAGAAAGAAAATGTAAGGCGCTTAATGCCAAGAGAAACCTTTCCACCTTCTTTGGGGAACTTTGGAGGCTAGACCAACATTAAGGAAAAAATTGTTTATATCACAATAACTAAGTAAATAATGTGCAGAAATTAGCAAAATACTTGAACGTTGTGTTGTTGTTTATGTTTTTTAATGAGAAAATGTTCATGCATATTCAAAAAATGAAAATGTGTAATAAGGTTAGATTAGTAATGAATAATAAAATATTGTGAGCTTATATTTAGGTTAGTGGAAGTTTCACTTTAAATATGTATTAATAGTACGTTATATTTTTTCATATTATTGTTTATTTATTCATCATTTATGTTATTACTTTGAAGGCCTTTTTTAAGGGGATGTTTCTTTAAAGGCTTTTGTTATTTGTTGTTTTCACCATTCTTTACATGGTTTTTGTGATTGCATCTGTCATAGACGGAAACGACCAGGCTAATATTCCTCCACATTTCTTTTCTCGAAAATCTCCCATGCTAATTTCTCTACCAAGATCTTTGCATAACTATACCAATTCTGTAATGCATGACCCAGGCAAAAGTATACCCTCTATGAGACAAAGCATAGTCACAAAGTTGTAAATAAATCATTGATTTATTCGTTTTTGATTCATGGAGTTGGTAATTAATTAATGGTTTAGTTTTTTTTTATTTGTCTTTGCAAGAATTTTGTGACTCTAAATTATCGATATTTTTTAAGTTGGAAAATAAATCGTAGAGTTGACAATTAATCAATGCTATAGTCTTTTCTTATTTGCAAGAATTTAGCTATTCTAAAATTGTTGATTGTTAACATTAAAAGTTGCAATTCCATTAAAAAAAACAATTTTATCAGTTTTGGTGAAAAAAATGTAATTTGACCTTCAGTGAGCAATTCCAAAATAAAATAAAAAATCACAAAGTCATTCACTTTTTATATGAAAAAAAAAGGTTATATTTTTGTTTATTGTTTTTAAGCACCTATAAATCCTAAAAGCAAAACCTATGTTCTTTTGTAAAAGAAATTTGTTCAAATTTTATAATAATCAAATTGGCATTTTACGTAAAATTATGATTTAGATTGCAATAGAAGGGAAATTGGAGTTTTGTATAAATTTGAGAATTCATAATGACCATTTTTTTTTTTTTTTGGAAGAAAGGTAGTTAACAGTTTGCTTGAAGAGACATATTGTATATATATCTGTAATAGGGATGCAATTAGACAACTAAAATGTCCATCAAGGGTCAAAATGATCATCAAAACTTTAAACTATATTTCATAAAAGATATGAAAATGTTCGTCAAGAGTCAAAATAACTGTCAAAACTTTAAACTATATTTCATAAAAGTTAACAAAACTCTAAAATACGATTATTACTATCAATTTTGAATCACAAATTAAACTAAAATTCCAAACTCGCTTGTCATCATAATAACTTGGTGTCGATCGACGTATATCAACCACTTTTAATAATGTGGTTGTGCTAATTGATGGCTGATGGGCGTGGGGAGGATTAGTAGACCATGGTTGAGTATGGTCAACTATGGTTGAATATGGTCAAGTTATGGTTGACAAGGGTTTATTTTGATGAACATATGGTTGATTATAGGTGACCATGGTTGTCCATGTTTAACTATAGTTGACTATGATTGACTATGGTTGACCATTTCAACTTTAGTTTTCCATGGTTGAGTATCGATGACTTTGAAAGACTATTGTTGACTATGTTTGACTATAGTTGTCTATGGTTGTCCATTGTAGATGATGATTCACCATGGTTGAGTATAGGTGACTATGTTGACCCTATAGACCATGTTGAGAATGGATGTGCATGAATGTGTATGGTTGACCATGGTTGACTATCATTGATTATGGTCAACTTTGGTTGAATATGGTCAACTTATGGTTAACTTGCATTTACAATGGTCGACATGGGATGACTATGGGTCAATATTGTTGACCATGTTGACTATGGTTTACCATGTTTGACCATGTAGATTATGTATGACCACGTTTGGCCATGGTTGACTATGGTTTCCCATGAAAGGCTATAGTTGACCATGTTTGACAACATTGACTATGGTTGACCATGGTTGACCATGGTCGCCCATGGTTGCCTATAATTGACAATCATTGACTAAGGTTGAGTATGCTTGATCATGGTAAACCATGGTCTACTATGGAAGACCATGTTGACCATGGATGACTATGGTTGACCATGGTTAACTATGTATAACCATGGTTGATTATGGTTAACCATGGGTAACCATGTTTGACTATGGTTGACGACAATTGACCATGTTTGATAATGTAAACTATGTATGACCATGGTTGACATGGTTAACTAAGATTGAGCATGAAAGGCTATAGTTGACTATGGTTGAACATGGTTGAAAATGCTTGACAATGGTGACCATGTTGACCATGGTTGACTATGGTTTCCCATGGTTTCCTATGGTTGACCATGGGTGACTATGGTTCACAAGGGTAAACCATGGTCGACTATGGAAGACCATGGGTGACTATGATTGAACATGGTTAACTATGTATGACGATGGTTGACTAAGGTTCATCATGGGTGACCATGTTTTACTATGGTTGACCATGGTTGACTATGTTTGAACATGGTTGACTATAGTTTACTATGGTTGGATTTCATCACAATGTGATGTTGGTGAAGGGTTATGTTCAATTGTCACATCAAGGTATCTTTGTCACATTATGATATTGGGTTTTATTCGACCCATTGCAATGTTGGGTTCTGTTTGTCACATTGCGACGCCATTTTATGGTCGTCACATTCAAGACAAGAGGTTTTGTTCATCACATCATGGCGTCGCATTATGGTTGTCAGATTACGATGTTGGGTTTTGTTCATCACATATTGACATCGTCTTATGTTTGTCACATCATGATGTCATATATGTTTGTCACATTATGATGTTGGGTTATGTTTGTCACATTGAAATGTCAGATTATGTTTGGCTCGCTGCGATCTTAGGCTATGTTCATCACATTGCGACATTGGGCTATGTTCGACTCATTGCGACATTAACAAAGTTACCAACTTAACGAGTGTTGATACTGAGAAGGGGGGTGAATCAATATCAAGTACAATTTAGCACTTTTTACAAATTTACTTTTCAATCAAATAATGTATCCAGTATACAATAGGAGAAAAAGAAGAAATACACAGTGCACAATATATTTATGTAGAAATCCACATAAATATAATAAAAATAATACATTCAAGGGAAGCTACAACAATATTTTCCAGCACCAAATGGAAGGAGGCACCAACCCCCTAGTTTAGAAGATCCAACCTGAAGGAATCTACAACTCCCTATATTCTCCATGCCCAGCTGGAAGGAGGCTCTAACCCGCTTTCCTTTCCCCTTCCTACCTCCCTGAAATATAAATGGAGACTGAACCTATCACTGAAATTGTCACCGATAATCAACCTATCACTGTCACTGATAATCAACCTGTCACTATCACTGATACTCAACATGTCATTGTCATTGATAATCAACTTGTCACTGTCACTGATACTCAACCTATCATTGTCACTGATATAGATACATCAACATCATCAAACCAGATCCATTTACATAGATCATATGCCAAGATCACCAAAATCATCTCTCAAAACATATGCCCAACATCACCAAGATATATCTCAAACCATGTACCAATCATGTGCCAAAATATGCCTCAAGCATGTGTCATAACATCCATGATAAACGATAAACCATGTACCAAAGGTGCACCTCAAATCATATTCTCAAAATCACCAACATATGTCTCTAGCCATGTGACACAGAATATCCAAGATATGCCTCAAGCATATACCATAATCGTTAAGATTTAACCCTCAAAACATACATAAAGCATATCTTTAATTCTGTAAAACCCCTAGTGCATTAGATCTTTGATCAACATACCTTCCTCAACTCCAACATCAAGAGAATGGCACCTTATTCAAAAAATTTCAACAGATCCATTATTCATACACTATTAACCCGCATACATCCATGCCTTGCTCCACTGCAACCCGCGGATAACCTTAGAAATTCGTGCTTTTCTCCGCTACCACTCCTGGATAACCTCAGAAAATTCCTTGCTCTCCTCAACCTCCTTTATCCTAGGCCATATTTGCTTTGTTGAGCCCTTCAATCCTCCTAGCACAAGTGCAAACCCACTTATGTTAGATCCATGCACAAACATACAGTTTCTTGGATGAACAAATGAGAGGTTCTTGATGTGAATTTATACTTTTCCAAGTGTCTCCTTTATTTGACTTTAGGGTTGACCTGCAACTTTTTGTTACAACAAATTTTTCTCCTTTAATTAATTTTGGGGCTAACTTGTAACTTCTCATCCATACTTTGGGGCTTCATATTTAAGAGGGCATAACTTCTCCACCGTGAGGAACCACATGACGTACCACCTACCGTTAGAAATGACATGACAAGGACTATGCCTCTATGAGGATTTTGCATGTATTTGCAATTGTTTTCACAGGGGCAGACCCAAGGTTCAACTCTAACAACACACCAACAAACCCTAACTATCGGCCCTTTTGGAAACACTTGCAAAGCAGATGAAGTCTCACCCAAGGTAGAGGCAGGGGGAGTTGCAGGACTCAGGTGTCTACAACTAGGCTGGGACACAGATATGTGATTACAATACGTAACCAAGCACTTAAACAAAAATATGCATTAGTTTCTTGAATCTCATTCACATCGCACATTAAACCCTTATTACAGATCAACGCAGTAACCATAAAGATCAAGTACTTCCATTCACTTAGCACATAGCATCAGCTTGGATCTAGAATTCATTTATAATTAATACCATCAAGCACTAAGCAATGACATCAGATGCCTTCATCATACATTATAACAACATCACTAAGCAGATAAACACATAAACAATATCCCACAAAGCACATCAAGACACATGATATACATGGTTCACCCCAGTGTGGGGCTACACCCACCAACTTCTTCTTCTTCTTTATTAGTCTTCAATCTTATTACATTCGTTTACTCTTGTGCACAAAGCCACAGAGCCAAACTCCGTAGAGGACAAAAGATCTGCGCGCTGCACACCAGATCCTCCTTCCCAAAATCATGTCAAGGCACATAACAACCTTCTTACTAGCACAAAGCCTTACTAACATATCATGCACATAGCCAATCGGCCAAATCTCTTACATTGCTTTCACTAAGATTCTACTTTACATAATCTGTCTGCACAAAGCAACTTGCAACCTCTTGCACTAAGCCAATCAGTAACTACTTTTACATCGCTTAGCTACTACTTATTTATACATTTACAAAGAGGCCCAATCATAGGTAAACCCATGGGACGAAATCCCATAAACCATTACATAAAACCTAGTAAACCCTTTTCTCAGTCCACAAGCCCGCAAAACAAGCGAGATCCCGTGATCTCAGCTCCGCCTGGGCGCTCCATCTTCGACCATCCTGTCGAAGTCCCAAAAGTGGTCAAACACAACCAATGTTTCCTCAAAACTTGGTTAAGGGCCAACATGCCCCCAACACTCACATGTGACTCATCCCGAGTCACTCAGATCTGGGAAATGCTCCTTCAAAGGCCTCAAGCTTAGTTTGAGCTGCCTCGACTTGCTGCTTCGCTAGAGCCTTCTGCTCGAAAAACTCCTGAATCACTTTCTCTGTAACATGCCCTTCCTGGCGATGTTCCACTGTCACAACCACTTGGTCTAAATGCGAGCCTTGTCCTTCAATCTCTTCAAAAATCGTGCAGGCTTCGTCCTGCACTGACTGTAATCTCTGTGTAACCTCCATGACTTTACTCTGAATAGTAGTAATCTGCTGCTAGACTGCGTGTTTCTCCTGTGATCTCTTCATTTTCTCAATTACAGTGAGTGACTTCATCTGCGCTTACACGGTGGATTCCTGTTGCTACGCCTCTTGGAGCTGTGCTTCCAGTTTCCTCATCTCCAGATCTTCTGTGAGGAATTCGTAGGTATGCACACTATGATTGCTTAATTGATTACATTCTGATGCGAGTGCCCTGATCCTTCCAACTGCGCTCCTAGCGACTTCCTCCCTCTGATCACGCACTTCTTGCGGAGTGCTCAACAATGCTTGGAGTTCTAACTCTGTTACTCTCGCTTGAAGCTGCTGAATGGCCTCAGTGAGCTTCGTCACTTGAATCTCAACTGAGTCTTCTTCCTCCTGTGCCAAGCCCGACACAAAGCGAAGTTCTTTAGTCACTGCCTCTTTGAGCACAATCTTCTCTGTTGGAAGTTGGTCTTTTTTTTCTGTACCTTTTCATTGTCCTCCTCGAACATTGCCTGAATCTCATCTTTCTCCTTCTGCGCAACTCGAAGTTTCTCTAAGACCTCCTCCTTTTCTTGCTTCAAGGATTTTGTAGCCTACTCCTTTTCTTCTTGGGCTTGCTGAAGTCGAGCCTCTGTTGCATCTACTAATCTTCGTAATTCGGCGGGTTCATCCCCCAATTCTGCAATTTTTGATGAAGAAGGTGCAATAGGTACTGTGTGACTCGAATGGATGGCTTGTTGTATCTCCTTCAAATTCTTCTTTATTATTTCATACAACGTCTCCTACTTTGCTCCATAGAACTGCAAGATATCCTCTGAAGCATCCTCCATAGCTCTGATGATTAGATCGACATCGTCCTCTGTGAGCGTGGACTTCATCTTGGGATTACTAGTGCACAACTTCTTTCTTGATGAGGGTTTCTACAGAGAAAACTTCCACTTCTTCGATGTTTCGGCCTTGGTAGGGGGATCCTTCGGTGGTGTAACTTCACCTTTGTCTTGCTTTTCTCCTTCTTCCCCTCCTTCTTCTTGGTTCACTTCATCTCCTCCTCCTCTTGTGGGTGAGTTAGGCCTACTTTCCTCCGAGGCACTGTCCTCATCATTAGTTTCTATGTTCCGCACTTCCTCCTTTTTCTTCTTTTTCTCCACGCTAGTCTGTCCATCATGTTCGAACCGAGTGACCAAGGGACTTCCAATGATGTTGGGGTTGGAGAGTTCTGCATCCTCAACTGGTAAAAGGAACTCTGCTAGCCATTTTTTGGTGATCTCCTCCATATGTTTGTCGGTTAGCTTATAATAGGACTGTAATTCCTCCTTACTCTCATCCTTGCACGCAGTGATGTAGATAAAGTGTCAATCTGCGTGGAACTTCGCTAGCGGCCTGTACTGGTGCAATGTATTTGGTGTCATGCGTGGAAATGATTCAATAGCACGCTTCAGCTGTTGGTAGTAATCATGGAAGACAACGTTCGACTGCCACTGCTTCGACATATCATTTGTATACCACAAGGTGGAGAACCTTGCGGCCAACGGCTTCAATGGCTCAACTTATGGAAATGTCACTCCTTCTGGCATCTGCCAAGAGACAAATGTGATCAGTACCAGTAACCAACTAAAATGGAATTCATAGCCCTGATCCTACACTTCCCGACAATCTTTCTCTAGCTCGTTGACGAGGTAACTCACCCAGTTCATTTGCATCCCCTCCACGCACTTTCCTGCGAGGTCTACTATGAATCCAGTGACCTACATGGGATGGTTCTTTCTGACGAGCTTGCCAGCTATAAGCTGACAAGCTAGGTGCACTGCACCATCCTGGATGGAGGCTACCTTGTAGCCTCACTTTCCCTTCTCTACATCACCATAATCCTCCTTTATGCGTTGTTCTAGGGAGCAATCTGAAGTCTTCCCTGGGTAGAACTGCTGAGGGTTCGGTCCCTACATGCTCAGTCCTGTGATGAGGTGGATCAACACTGGATCCACAGTGATGCACCTTTCGAGCCATAGATAGCCTCTGTGATAACACAACAAGAGGCGTTTAACACAGGCGTTAACCTTCGGATGTCGGCCAAAGTGAGGGATATTCATCACGTTCAGTATCATTGATTGTGTGAGCTCCTTAATCCACGGCTGGGAGACTATGCGCAACTTCTTCCAAGTCGTCTTCATCAAATACCTATGTGTCACGAGCATCACGTAGTTCTTCCTGTCTCCAAGGTTAAAGTCATTGTTCTTCAGAGCTGGGATGTGTCCTAATTGGGGTCCAACTACGTGTATCCCCTTCGGGATGTACGCAGTGATCAACGTGTACTCAAATTCACGTGGGATACTGTCACGGTTAACTGTGCTAGCCAAAGGCGATATATAATCTGGCAAGACTGACGAGATCTGCTCTGTGTTAGCCATATCATCGCAGTGCTTGCTTCACTTCTCAATAGTACAGATGGAATGAAGTCCAGTCAAGAGGGATGCTTGCAATCCTCTAGTCGACGATGCCTGTATTCCTACAAACATAACTCTCTCAGCCATGAGATCCGTGAGAATATCCTCCATAGACTTCTCTAACGCGCTATGTTCGCCTACAATTCACACTTGTAATCAAATATATCGGGTAGGCGAATGGACAAGCGAGGTAATCAAATAGATGGAGAGGTCTAGAAATCACAGTGCGATATGCAATTGATTCTCTATTATCTCGAATAATCACATGTGGCAAAAAAGTGGTCCCGACGCAGCGTCCGTCGGGTTAAATAAGAAAGCGTCGTAACATATTCCTCCAATGGGCAGGAATGCCCCAATCAATACGAATCAATTCGTTATGGCATGGTCCCAAGGGTCCAACGACGGTCTTTCCGTCAATAACTATGTTTCTAGCCGTTCTGGAGCGTTATTTTAACGGTCAAGGTGCTTCCAACGGTCATATTGCTTCGCCATGGCGAAGTCCCATTCTATGTGGTTCTGCTATTCCGGCGAGGTTCAACTTCTGCAGATCTGTCTCCCGCGAAGTATTTTCTGGAACTTCTCGTAGTTTTTCTAACTTGGCTTTCTTCTTACTAAGCTTCCTTGCCTTCTTTCTTATGATCCGAGTCTCTGGATTCCTCTTTCCAATCTTATTCTTATCTTTTTGTAGCATAGTGACTTCGCGCTGCTGATGTTCTTTCAAAGGGGTCAAAGGTAATACCTCTTTGCTTACTAGGTCCTGGGTGAACATACTTTCTTCTTGCATGGATAGGTCCTTCAAATCTTCTTGCGTTCCTTCAAATTTGACAACTAATTCTCTTGCCCTCTGTTGCTTCAACTTATCCTCTTGTTCTTCTATTAGTTGCTCTATTTTTGTGGTTATGAGGTCCCTTAGTTCTTTCTTTTTCTGTTCTGTGGTTTCCTCCTCTGCTTTCTTTTTGATCTTATCCTTCTCAATCCAAGTCTTTCCTAACAAAAGTGGAAAAGGGGCACTATTCTCAATAAACTTAATGACTTCAAACTCTTGTTCAGTCGATGTTTCATGAGAAATCGTAGGTATATTAGTAACTCTTCAACATAGGGTTATCATCTTTCCTTTAAACACGCTTATCCTTCCCAATGAAGGTATCATAACAGGCTTTCCCAAAATTTCCCATGTGTTTTCTGGCATAATGTTCACATGTGTTTCTTCATCCAATACACAGTCTATGTCGAAGTCTTCTATTCTTGTAACTATGTGCTGTTTTTCTTTCAAGATATCTGACAATCTGACATCCTTGTGGTCATCCATTGCTTATTTTAACTGTACTAACATAGTCTGAGCTTTCTCTGATTCTTTCTCTTTCTAATTTTCTAACATATTCTCAGTCTCTTGACCTTCTTTATAGTTTTCTTGTCTCATGTTCATCTTTTCAACTTTAGCAATCATCCTTGGGAAATCCTCAACCTCATGACCAATAAATTTACAACAAAGAAAAATAGGACCTGTACCAGGGCATTCCTTAGCAAGATGTCCCGATCTTCTGCAATTATAACACAATGTTATTCCTCTCTTTATTTTAAACAAGCCCTAACCTTTCCTTTACTGCGCCCTGGGATCATAGTGTTGTATCTGTAATCTGCAAAATTTCTTTTTAGGTTCCTGCATCCACTTATTAGTCCAAAAATTCTTTCTATGCATAGGAATACCATATTTTTCTCTATTTCTATCAAATTTATTCAAATCAACTCTTTCTTCTAACTGTGCCCTAACATTCAGGCTAGGAAAAAATCTATCAAACATACCTAGATTCATACTTTTGAAGCAAAAATTTCCACTTATCTTACCTTTACCAGAGTAAAAAGATTTAAGATCTTACCTCTTTTATTCAAATCCAGTTTCTTTCTTAGCACAAAGCTTCGCAAGTCAAGTAGAATACTGCACACTGCAACAACAAATCTATGCACAAAGCTTTCTGTTTTCTTCAGTTCCCAGCAATCACAGTTTCAGGTCCCGACAAAAGAACCATTTGTTGGCACAGGGGTAGACCTAGGGTTCAAATCTAACATCGCACCAACAAACCCTAACTACCGACCCTTTTGGCAACACCTTCGAAGTAGATGAAGTCTCACCCGAGGTAGAGGTAGGGGGGTTGTAGGACTCAGGTGTCTACAACCAGGCCGGGACACAGATCTGTGATTACAATACATAACATAACACTTAAACAACAATATGCATTAGTTTCTTGAATCTCATTCACATCGTAGATTAAACCCTTATTGCAGATCGACACAGTAACCATAAAGATCAAGTACTTCCATTAACTTAACACATAGCATTAGCTTGGATCTAGCATTCATTTATATTTAATACCATCAAGCACTAAGCAATGACATCATATGCATTCATCATACATTATAACAACAACACTAAGCAAATAAACACATAAACAATATCAAACAAAGCACATCAAGACACAGGATATACGTGGTTCACCCCAATATGGGGCTACATCCATCAACTTCTTCTTCTTCTTTATTAGTATTCAATCTTCTTACATTCGTCTTCTCCTGTGCATAAAGACATAACGCCAAACTCCGTAGAGGACAGGAGATCTGCGCGCTACGCATCAGATCCTCCTTCCCAAAATCAGGTCAAGGCACAGAGCCAACTCCTTACTAGCATAGAGCCTTACTAACATATCATGCACATAGTCAATCAACCAAATCTCTTACATTGCTTGCACTAAGATTCTACTTTACACATTCTATTTGCACAAAGAAACTTGCAATCTCTTGCACTAAGCCAATCAATAACTACTTTTACATTGCTTAGCTATTACTTATTTATACATTTACAAAGAGGCCTAATCATGGGTAAACCCATGGGCTGACATCCCATAACCTATTAAATAAACCCTAGTAAACCCTTTTCTCGATCCACAAGCTCGAAAAACAAGCGAGATCCCGTGATCTTAGCTCTGCCTGGGCACTCCATCTTCGACCAGCATGTTGAAGTCTCAAAAGTGGTCAAATACGACCAATGTTTCCTCAAAACTTGGTCAAGGGCCAACAACAATGTACTTCATCCTCTTTTTCCTCACACAACTTCGAGCTTCATGACCACACCTTTGGGGATTCTTGTAGACTTCTTCAAAGCATCTTCCCATGAGGGCCATGCTTAAAGCTACATCATAAGGGGACCACTTTGGAGACTTCTTCAAATACACTCATTACTTCTAGGGGATTCTAAAATTATTCTAGAGTTGGCATCAATGACAACCAATTTTTCAACAATGAGAAATCTCCAGAGTTCTCATTTTTTTAGAGGTTGCATTGAGTAGTTATTTTTACCCTCGAATCAAAAAGTGATTCTACCAATAACACCCTTTTTTTGGTGTAGTTAAAATATTAGCTTGTTTAAAATAACCCTTGAATCGAAAAGAGGTGCTACCAGTAGCACCAATTTGTTTTTGAAGTTGA
>SNQJ01S0013694.1:232135-253980 GCA_010110895.2 Picea sitchensis | reverse complement strand
AAAGAGGGTTGCCTTCTAGGGGAAAGAACCCTAACATAATCTCTATCATTAGATCTGCGACCTTATAATGAACGGTCCAGATTTACAATGAAATTACAATATACTTTTACAAGGCAATTTTTGCTTCGGGGGATGCTGCCCCCGAACCCCCGCCGGGGGCCCGCTTTCCCCCAGACCCCCCAGCCGGGGGGATAGCCCCCCCGGACCCTGCAGAGGGGGTACCCCCCCTCTACACTCCCTCGCGTGGAAGAGTGTACATACTTCTGGGGTGTAAATACTTCATGGGGTATAAACACGGCTGAAAGAAAAAGACCTCTAAATCTGGAAGATAATCAGGCTCCACAACCAACACTTTTTGTTAATATAATATAACAGGCAACACCTCTTTTTTACTTAAAAATAATAATAATTATGAATCCATATAACAATGAATCCATATTAATTACGGATAACAATAACAATATGAATCAAAACAATAATTATGATTAATAAGAATTATAATAAACAACTAATTTTTATTAATACATTAATAATTATTAGAAATTAATGTATTAATACAATTATTAATGTATTAATTGTTTTCATGAAAAAAGTATGTAGCTTCTATTCCAAAGGTAAAAAGTTACAATCCATATGCACTTTGTAACATAAAAACTCTTATTCACTAAGAAATGAATATTTCTGAGTATTAATATTTAATTGAATATAATGAAAGATGGCGGTTGCTATATAGCATTGACTGGTCACGAGGTGAGGAGGTACGTGCCTCTTGATGAAGATGTACATACCTCTTGATTTTATTAAATGATATTAATTATTATTACAATTTATTATATTTATTATTATCATTTGTATGTTTGTAACATTGCCACCCTCTTAATATTTTGCTTTGTCTTCAAAGCAATGGTAGGGATGGGTATTGTCGAAGGAATTGTTCGGACTCTCATGATGAGTCTTCTTCTGGAAGGTTTTTCCATTTGATAAGATATTCCTTTATGGTTCAACACCTTTTCCTTCGTGGCAAGAATATAATGATAATAATAAGTATAATAAATTGTAATAATAATTAATATCATTTAATTAAATGATATTAATTATTATTACAATTTATTATATTTATTATTATCATTTTTATGTTTGTAACACACTCCAACACAACAAAATTAGAATCTAATATAGTCCATAAAGATATAGACCATAATAATTAATAGAAACTCTAATATAGTCCATAATTATTAATACATTAATAATTATTAGTAATTAATGTATTGGTAGAATTATTAATGTATTAATGTTTTCCATGAAAAAAATGTAACTTCTATTCCAAGGGTAAAAAGTTACAATACATAGGCACCCAAGCACAACAAAATCATACTATTATAGTCTATAAAGTGTTAGACCGACAAAATTTCCTATTATCATGATTACAAAAACAATAAGAGAGGTATAAAAAAATATATATGACCAGTACTGATAGATTCAAAGAGACAAGATAGTAAGTCCGAACATGTAACCTTATAGATAAAAAAATGTTACTCTCTTTGTGAGAGAGAAACTCACCACCATAGTACTCATCCTGAACCAACATGATAGTCATGTGAACCGCTAATCACTGGAAGAGTAATAGTCACTGGAATCTGGGCTATCTCGCGAGCTGGTTGTTAGGCCGGTAAACCTCCTAAGTGGGCTGGTAAACCTCAGATAGTTTTTGGGCTGGTAATCCTAAGCAAGCTAGTTGTTGGGTGAGAATATGTACAAGTTACCTAAACCAAATAGATCAGTCCAAGCAAGTTATCTACCTCACCTACAAGCAAGTTCTCTGTCTGGTGTGTAATGCATAAGAGCAAAGTGGGTGTAATCAATCTTTCCATCTGTCAGGCTACCTGGAGACAAATAATATGTGTAGGGTCTCGAGGTATTTCTATAGATAATTTGCAAAATCTTCCCCCTCCTACTAGCTAGCTGCTTGGTCCTAGTTACATCCAAGTTGATAACATCTTTGGACAAAGTATAAACTTTTTGTTATGCTCTCGAAAGACATGTTGAAAGCTTATAAACTGAAAGAGAGCATACACATATTTTAATTTTCAATCGAGGTTCAACAAATCTAGGTTTATGATGGAGATAACATTAGTCATCTAGTCAATAACTAAATTGGAGTCCCCCAATACTTTCAAGGAGTGGACATCTCGACTTACTACACATTTAAGAAGTGTAAGAAGTGCCTTCAATTCATATTAGTTATTTGAGCCTAGACCCAAATTTGCTCTTCCAGAAACATAGTGATCATCATTAAAATAGAGGATGTATCCAATCCCAACAATGCAATTTTACCCCTGGCATGCGCCATCAAAAAATCCCCATGCCAAACTTCTATTGATGGCCACCAAGCAGACCTCCCGAGTTTGCATCTCATGGCATTTTCCTTTAAAACAAGCTAAGGGAGCCAAAGATTGTTGAGACACTTTAAATGGAAGCCAAAATTTGTCTTCAATATGCCCGTGATTCTAGACATCCATAAGCCCCAAGCCACAACAATAGGAATTAATCGATACTCCTTCAAATATGGTATTGAGAAATAATCATGAAAACAATCATCCAACTTGTCCTTGTCCCAGAGTTTATCCAAACCCAACCATAAACTAAGGTCGAACTAGACTTGGTAGGTAAAACGACACGTCTGAAACAAATGATAGTTAGATTCCTTGGCACATTTGAATCGAACACAAAAAATCATCCCATATTTCCCTCTATGTTGTGTCCTATCCCAGGTCAAAACACGACTAAGGAGAACTAGCCAAAAAAACAAAATACATTTGGGTGGGCCATGAATATTCCATTTTTTTAAACTGCCATTGATTAGATGAATTCTCCTCATAGCACATTGCTAGGTATCCAAAATTAGTGATATATCTCCCACTTGAGTGATTGTAGGCCCAAACCAGCTCATCATCGGCCTCCAAAAGTCTTATACGAGCCCTCTTCAAATCTTGTACAAATGAATTTTGAGGTTGATGACATCAATCATCAAGGTTCAAAGTGACTTATGATATCCATACTTGACCCTAGACCGAAGAGGATGCAATATCACTGATTTGGTTTAATGTACAATGCTCGATTTCTTGTAGGAAAGTGATCTAATCTTCCAAGATGAAAATATTATTATTGAATCCAACGATGGCATCCATGTCCACTTTGTTATGAGGAAAATCTCTCTATGGCTAGGGGTAAACCACAACAGACAGAAATGACTGCAAAAATCAACTCTAATCTCAAGTATGCTATATAGAAAAATATGCTAGCAAGACAAGATAAAAGGCCTACCTCGTCCAAACGTTTGATGAATTCCATCGTTGAGCACTTGACCCAAATAAATATACCTACAACTAGTCCTCAAAAACCAAGAAACGTAAGCATATGGTGATAATATATAATCTTATCACATTCAATAGCATAATCCATCACATTCATAACAAATACACCCATGGAATAATAATTCAAATATTTGCGAGATATTAATTGGACGAGAAAATAGTATTTCTATTAAGATATAATCAGCAGAAGTGAGTGAGTTACAAACTTCCGTGTCGGCATGGTTCATAACCGAGAAACTAAGTTCCTTCAAGTTGGGCCTCCACCACTTCAATCCTCCACCAAAGGCAAGCTCATATAAGAGAGACAATGAAGTTCTCAATCAGTAAGGGAAGAGATTGGGGGTTGAACAATGTGTTCAGACTTAAAGGACAAAGGAATGGAGACTTAGTGTGAAGTGAATACAGAGTAACTTTGCTCTCAAATTTGAATTCTTTCTCCTATTTTCCATAGCTCGGATTTGGCCCATTTATAGCCTTCAAGTGGAATTGAAGGGCCGAGTCGGAACATTTCCAGTATATGGAAGGCCAAGGATAATTGATCTTGTGACATGACATGGAAACCCGACACCGTTTTTTTAAATTTTGGGCACATTTCCCAATGTACGGGGGCTGTAGTGGTGCAACCTGCGTATACGCATGTTTTAATATAGGCAGGGCACATATATGTGGAAAAATCATGTTTTTATCTCTAGGATTTGCAAAAAGGTACTTCAAGTTTGCATAGGGAAATGGAAAAAGGACCTCTGTGAAAGATTGTATAGGGTGAGGCAAATCTTGCTATAAAAATGCCCCCTAATGTGTGAGGTCATAGGAGTATCTGCGATGGATGAAATGCATTATAAGATCCATAAGTGGAGTAACGAGGATCCATATGGAAGAACTAGGTGCTCATTACAATCTGTACCGACTTTGCATACATGGTTGCTAATTTGAATTACACTGTAGGTCCATGTGAAAATATACCAAACAATTGTCCATGGTCATGAATAGGAAAATACAAATGTGGTTACATGCTAAAGGTTGTCATAGTCACGAACAAGGCCCATTAAAACCAGTCTCAAAATCAATCTGAAGATATATGTATACTTAATCTGATCTCCCATGATCACTGAAGTCACACAGGTACTTGTCCAATGAAAAGGTAGCAACAACTCAGGAAAGTTGTGACTATAAACTGATGTCTTCAAGTCTTCTGCACAATCTGCCAAAGGTGCAAGTCTACATCATGTGAATAAAGGAGTTGAGGTCGAACACAATGAGACTTCATTTGATTACCGGTCATTGAGGTATATCATTAACAAATGCGAGACAACCTATCGATGATGAAAGTAGGTATCAAGGCATCGAGTACATTCTTACAAGGGTGAATAAAGGAGTCAGGGTCGAACACTTGAAGAATCCATCGATAAGGAGACATTGATGTATTCACAACTGTTGATGGCGAGAGAACCTGCCACTAATGACTGGAAGCCTATAGGTACTCATAGTACTCTAGGTCTCATCTCCAGAAGAGATGGGCTGAAGTCGATGGAAGGAGACCCATTGAAAGGAGAGAATTAAGGCATCTCTCATCATTCAACACGAGGTACAAAGCATGAGCTTGATGATTTGGAGGAAATCAGACAAATAACATGTTCACGAACCAACGACCATGTGCGTCTTTCGCGTGTGCCAGGTGCAAGAGTTACACGTAAAATACCCTCTGAATAGAAGCCAATGAGGAACGTTGTTGAAAAAGGTGAGGAAACCACCAATAAGGCTAATGGAATCCAAGACATTACATGAATCCCATTGTTTGAATAGATGTCTTGCCATCGAATACAAGGGAAACCACCTAGTCAACGACCAATGATGAAATGTCGACTACTGGGTTCAAGGTTACCTACCAATGAGGAAAGTAGGACTAGGGTGCATGATATGACTACAACTTCATGTGATGATGATACAAACTGTGGGTATGGACGACATGCAAAGTCAAGATTTTTGAGGAATGGCTAACACAGGTTGATAAACATCCTTTTAAAAAGAGCATGAGACATATGGAAGACTCTACTAGCATAGAATCAATGATGAAATCATGAGATGCGGGAGGCATCAATAAAATTATCCATAGGGACTGGAAGAGTAACCATTCGGGGGAGTAAACTCTTTGTAGCGATCTCAACTTCCTAAGGTCATGCTAATCCCAAAATTATGATGACAAGTAGTCTAAAACATTTTGTGTTATGTTCAAAGGCGACACGACTGCTGCCAACATAAGATAATACTCCCTTCTCGACCGTATTTTTTTTTTCATAGTCAAATGATAGTTATGATACACATGAGGAAACGAGTGTCGCAAGTAAGAAAAACTAGTTCCAGCAATGGAACATACCTATGCTCAATGTGAGGAGGTGCATGCAGGAGATGGACACTCGGGGGAATGTTCTCTCCTGGGTATAGGGTGTCAAGTTGTGAAGGACATAAACAAGGCTCTGCTTGGTTGAGGATGAAAAAATGTTGAGGAAAACGGTTTATAACACAAAGCGAGAACCGACAATAGGCTCAATACTGCAAGCANTTGTACCAAATAGACATCCTTTCAAATCCAATTTATGAGTGTGAAAGAGACAAGTTCACTCGACAATCTTTTTTCTTTTTGAAAACAAGTCCGAAAAGAGCTTAACCAAGACTCACGACCTTTCAATTCCAATTTAACGAGTGTGAAAGGGACAAATTCACTTGACAATATTTTTGCTTTTTAGACGAGTCAAAAAAGAGCTTAAATTAGACTTGTTGAGAGGTTTCTAGGCGACATTTCACGGGGGAGGCCAAGGCTCCCATGCTGGACTTTTGTGAAAGTTCAACATCTTACGAAAAACCGACACAAGCTTGGGAAAACCCAAAGCTCTCCATGTTGAGGAGGATAAAGTGCTAGAAGAGGTTACCTTCTCCATGATATATCAGATATTCTCTCTTACTTGAAAGGATATAGGAGGAGGCATTGAATACCCCATAAGACCATCCCAATCAAAGGGAACTTCTCCAGGAATTGAAGGGAGAGTACTCTGGGAGAGTAAAAATCTCTCTTGTTCAGAAGGTGCAGTACCAAAAATGCTAACGACATGGTTGAAGGACGCATCACCCTCCAAGGGAAGGGTTGGATTGACCGGAAATTGCCTCGGCACGACCACTTCTTCAACTGTTGGTTGAATAAGATGTGTGACAACAAGGCCAGGAGATGCATCACCCTAAAAAATGGGGGTGTGGTCAGGTGAAGATTGCATAGGTGTGACTTCCATGTCAATTAAAGGAGAAACAGAGTGTGGGGAAACCATAGACATATCAGAACCCGAAGGGCCCCCAGGTGAGAACCACACTTTCGTTATCTCGACAGTAGCAGGAAACAAATGAGTAAGGTGATTTCCTTCACAAGTCCTACAAAGGAATTTGGGCTTACGTCTGACACGTCTAGGCTTCTCAATCGTATGAATGCCCCCAATGTCATTTACAATGGCTAGTGACATGCTCTTAACATGACTGGCAAAGGCTGGAGGTTCATCTCCCACATGATGTACATAGGTTGGAGATGTGATATCGATATGACTCACGGCGACTAGAGTGATTCCCCCAACATGACTAACAATGACTGGTTGCGGGTCTTCAACATGACTTGTAGAGGTCATCGACCAATCTCCAACATGGCTAGTAGTAGTTGGTGATGGAGCTCCAATATGATTGGCGTCGACTGGACTAGCGACGGTGGTGATTTATGGCATTTGAGACCAAGGTTCCGGGAAAGACTGGTTTTGAGACATTGCAGGCCAGGAAGGGTCATGTTTTACAACTTGTCCCTGTCTGGAAAGGTAGTATCCTCCACCTAATTGATCCATAGATTTTTGTACGTGCATACTCACTGAAGAATATGTCTGCGAAGAGAAAAAATTATGATAAGGATTATTCAAGTCAGGATATATGTTTCCCCCATGTGAAGGGGTTCCGTGAAGAGGGTAGCCCAAACCATAAAATCGAACCCCCCCCGTATGAAATACCTGAGGATATATGTGGATCCGCCATGGGAAAAGTGTTCGTAAGAACTAGCATGGAAGACGAAGGATACATGGATGGGGTGTAATAAGTAGAATAACCACCCATTTGAGTATTGGCTCCTTAAAAAACACGGCTAGGACTGGATCCGTAAGTGGGGAGGTTCCAACCTCCCACAGTGAGAGTTGGTAGAGGGACATGAATCCTATCAAATGAAGACGTAGACGGCGGGGCCATGGTGCCCCAGATCCAAAACTAGGATTCATATAAGTGGGCCAGGGAGAGGATGGAAAGGGTGAAGGCACGTTTGTCATATCAATAGAAAAATGATTAGAGACCCAAGGCATGGACTGAGTGTCATAATTTTTCATACCATTATGAAAATCAGACAGATTCATCCCCGCAAAATGAGTGAACATCATGGGGGGTATCGGTAAAGGAGGGATTCACAGGAACTCCACTATCCATGATAATGACAACTCAAAGCACGGTATAAAATCTCAAAGGTCTACTAATAATCAAAGAGCACACCGAAAAATAATCAAAATGTCAACTATGCACACAAACATGATAAAGTGGTTGAAAGGGACCTCCTTTTATAAAGTAGGTATGCCTCACCCAAGAGGGCCCTGAGACTCTGCTGTTGAATATTGGAGGAAACATAATCAGTTATAAGGGCCCTCGTGGGCTTAACAAGTAGTCGGTCAGATCCTCCTGAAGAGGTAATCCTCCATAAAGGTTGTGTGTTGTCTGACCCTTATTTGACCCAAGGTACCTGCAGAATAACCCCTGCAAGTAACCTATGTGGTACCTAAATCAAGAAACTATGTAACCACGGTATAACCGATGCACATGTGAACAGTCGTAAGTTAGGCCCACCATATGGGCAGGGTAGCAAAGCTCGAAACCTTGAAAGCATCGCCTCTCATGGAGGTAAGGGCACTAGCAAGATCCCCATATATGAATAGATCCCCATAAATATATCTGATGCTAAGAAGGTATCGAGGGGATATCCCTTCAACCAACCTCATGCGACCTCTTTCTTAAATCTGGTGTAAGCGGAGCCTTCTGATATTACCGACTATACAATGGATTTATCCACTCCCTTAGTCAGATGCATATGTTGATTTAATAGCCTTGGAGAATTTTACTCACAAAATCCTATTCCAAGGCTCTAAATCCCAAGCTACTTTGTGCACCATAGAAAATAAAATCGTTACTAATCAATTTTAAGTTATAGCGTTAATTTTAATGGCCTTGCTTACTCAAAATGTGTGGTCATGAAACTAGTGATGTTATGACTCAGCAAGTAAAATAAATGAATATGAATACAATAGAAAGTCCTAACTTCAATTTCTAATAAATGACATGCTTTTTAAAAATGCAATTTTCAATTCAATTCTACAATTCTAAATAAAATGCAATCTTTCTTTACATGCACTAAGATAAATTACAAAGACTCAAGAGATCAAAATGCCAATCAATGTAAAATGCCTAATATTTTTGTATTTTCAATATAAGAGAACGAAAATGCAAGGATTGAATAACAACTTGATATAAAGACTCTACTGTGTATAGACAGAGATAACCCAAGTAGGATATCAAGGAGAAAAATACCCAGCCCAAGGTGCAAGGACAATCAAAATGAAAATATGATGAGAAAGGCACCGCCAAAAAATTCAACCAAAGATTGGTTTCTTGTCATTCCACAGACACTTAACAATCACCACAGAGACCCAAGAAGACTCAACAATCATAAAAACCTACCCAACAACCACCAAACCCAGCAATCAAGCAACATAGGTTGATGTACACGACTATTCAAGGGAAAAGCGTGTATGTACGTAGCTTGCAGAAGTACAACATGCGTATGTATGCGACTGTCAAGAAAAAACTGACGTATATGTGTCAAAACACAACTAGGCTAAGGAGAAGGCTAAAAAACTCATACTAAGAGTGAACAGAGGCTGTCAAGCAATCATATGACATGAAACTCAATATGAACGAGAGCAATCTAAGGAGAAAAACACTCCAAACCCCAAAAAAGAATATTTTATCCCCAATATGGTCGCCAATTATGTTACGAGGAAAATATCTCTATGGCAAGGGGTAAACCACAACAAATGTAAATGACTGCAGAAATCAACTCTAATATCAAGTATGATATATAGACAAATATGCTAGAAAGACAAGATAAAAGGCCTACTGCGTCTAGACGTTCGATGAAGTCCATTGTTGAGCACTTGACCAAAAGAAATATACTTGCAACTAGTCCTCAACAACCAAGCAATGCAAGCATATGGTGATAATATATAATTTAAGCACCTTCAATAGCATAATCCATCAACATTCATAACAAATATGCCCATGTAATAATGATTCAAATATTTGCGAGATATTAATTAGACGAGAAAAGAGTATTTCTATTAAGATATAATCAGCAGAAGTGAATAAGTTACAAACTTCCGTGTCGGCATGGTTCGAAACCGAGAAACTAAGTTCCTTCCAACTGGGCCTCCACCACTTCATTCTTCCACCAAAGGGAAGAACATATAAGAGAGACAATGAACTTATCAATAAGTAAGGGAAGAGCTTGGGGGTTGAACAATGTGTTCAGACTTAAAGAACAAAGGGATCCAGACTCAATGTGAAGTGAATAATTTATGTAGAGTAACTTTTCTCTCAAAGTTGAATTCTTTCTCCTATTTTCCATAGCTCGGATTTGACCCATTTATAGCCTTCAAGTGGAACTGAAGGGCCGCGTCGGAATGTTTCCAGTATATGGAAGGCCAAGTATCATTGATCTTGTGACGTGACATGGAAACCTGACACCATTTTTTAATTTCGGGCACATTTCTTGATGTACACAGGTTGTAGTGGTGCAACCTACGTATACACATGTTGTAATATAGGTAGGGCACGTATATGTGGAAAAATCATGTTTTTAGCTTTGGGATTTGCAAAAAAGGACTTCAAGTTTGCATAGGGAAATGGATAAAGGCCCTCTGTGCAAGATTGTATAGGGTGAGGAAATTTTTTCTATAACACACTTGAATCTGAGAACCTCACCCCACCTTCCAAGCCATAAATCTGCCAATAACCGGAAAGGTCAATGTCAACGACCTCCACTAGTTGGAAGCTGATTGAAAATATTTTTGGGGCCAATGGATCCAATCCAGAAGAGTCTCAGGATAAATATATTTATCAATTAATATTTGGCACCATAAACTATCTTGAATTTAAAAATACCCATAAGGATTTTGCTGCAAAAGCCTTGCCAAAATTTCCCATATCTTTAAGTCCCCATCCATCTGAATCTGTTGATCGAGACATAACTTTCTAGCTAACCAAGTGAGAGCCAAGTTACTCTGCCTTTCCCTTCCAAATATAATTGAAACATAATTTTTGGATTCTATATAATATATTGTTCAGTACTTTCTCCAAGAGATGCCAATACACATGTATTACTTCAATAACCGATTTGATGAGGGTAATTATACCTCCCCTAGAAATCCAACAGTTGCACCAATGATTAATTCTCCTTTTTATCCTTTCCACAAGATATTTCAAATCCTCAATATTGTAGTTATTTGGCTTGATATTGTAGCCCAGATATTTGATTCCTCCCTATAAATCATGAGAAGGAAAGGAGAATAATCTAGACAACTGTTGACGAGGGTCCACCTCAAAGTTAGGAAAATAAATGGTCAATTGACCAATGTTTATGACCATGCCCATGGCTCCACAAAATAGATCCAAAATATGTTTGAGGACCCTACCTTCTGCTTACTCATAGTAACAGAAAATGAGGACACCGTCAACAAACAATAAGTGTGTCAAGTTTTCATGCCTGCCCATCTTAATCCCCTAAAAAGTGTGGATCCTTCTAACTTCAGAAATGGCTCGACTAAGCCCATCCATAACCAGTAAGAATAAGTAGGGAAATAAGGGACATCCTCGATGAATCCTTTGAGATGACTTAAATAAACAAGACCCAGACCCATTTATGAGGACTACAAATGAGACTAATGAGACACAATACATGATCCAATTAACCACAGAGAGATCACGACCAATTTGCAACAACAACAAATAGAGGTACAAACACAAAACCAGGTCCTAGGCCTTAGAGAGATCGATTTTGATGACATACACATATTTCTTTTGGGTTTTAATAGTGTGAAGTCCATCCTGAGCTAAACCAATAACTTCAATAATTAACCGCCCTTTGAGAAAATCAAATTGCTAAGGAGAGACAATATTTACCAGAATGGGTTTAAGATGCATAACAATGATTTTGGCTATGATCTTGTACATACAATTGTACAAAGTGATAGGTTGGAAGGCATCAAAATATGAGGGGAAATCTGACTTTGGAATTAAAGCAATGAAATTTTAATTAATGCTACCCAAAAACTTACCCGAGGTACAAATTTCCTCCAACCCACAACAAGTTTTCTCCCATGATATCAAAGAAATTCTCAAAGAATTCAGTTGTCCAACCATGCAACCCAAGACTCTTGTCCTTTTTAAATGATGCAATCGCCACCTAGAGCTCATCGATTGTGATTTCAAAGTATAATTCATGATTGTCCTCCTAAAAAATTTTGGGGAAATATGAAATCAATCTTAGAACTTCATCCATTGTATGTTGTTCCGACCCTCGAAATAAAGAGTGAAAGTGTTTAACCCCAAGGGATACCAAATTGGGAAAATATTATACCTTATTCCCCTCTACATCACACAACTCCTATGTGGTATTAAAACTCTTCTGATAATTTGCATACTTCTAGAATAATTTGGTGTTAAGATCCCTAGTAGATAGCTAGAGAGCCCAAATTTTCAATCTCCATTTTTTTTCCTATTGCAACAAGATGTAGTCTTTGAATTTCCAACGGTTGGCCTCTGTCAACATCCACCATATACCTTGTTTCAAACGTTCACCATCATAATCAAGTGCTAGCTCAAATTCAATGCTCACAAGGGTCCTTTCTTGATCCTTTTTACATTCTATTGCCCATATTACCACCTTTTGCTTCAATGATTTCAATTCCCTAACAAATTGATAACTGGATAAAGTCCCAACATTTTCTTGAAAATGTTGCTAATTTTCTTGAATTAAATACATGAATCCTTGGATCTTTGGCCAAGAAGGATTAAATTTGAATGCGACACACAATCTCCCACTCAACACATCCACTTATAAGAAGATAGGAAAGTGATTTGAGCATCATATCTGGCCAACCCCTGACTTGTATATCCCAGACTCTTGAAGAATCGAATGGTGGACAAGAAACCTATCCAATCTCTTGAACACCCCTCCACTGCCACTGCGATTATTACTCCAAGTTGGAATGAGAACAACTATTTCCACATCCACCATCCCTGAATGTTCAAGTTTGTTTAATAAGAAATGCACCGAATTATCTTCATGGGTAGACTCACCCCATATTTCCTACTGATCAAGAGTAAAATTCAAATCCTCACCAAGAATGAGTGCCTCTGAATGCATGACCTTAAACTTGAACAAGGTATTCCAGAAAACCTCTCTATCGACACATGACCCATATACTTTACATAGAATAAAATAACGATTCATTTATTTACTAACAACCTATGTACATAGGCCTGAATACATAGAAAAACAATTGGTGAGCGTCATTGAAGAAGAAATGCCAATGATTAGGCCCCCTTATGACCCAAAAGAATCTAGACCATACAATAACCATCCAAACATTAATTGGAAAGTTCATGGATGATGGGTTTGTATTTTCCCATGGTTTTTTGAATAAAAACAATATATGGATGGTCCTACATAAAAAACCTCCCGAGGGATAATTTTTTAGGCCTCCCCGCTAAGTCCCTCATGTTGACTGTCATTATCTTCACTGGGAGACCATATTTGGGGTCAATCCTACTCTAAGAACCCTATATATGAGTTGCTACCACCCCTGAGACACTTCCTGAAAATCCTTTTCTTGTGCATGCTTCAACATTGACTTCCTACCCACTTTTGAGGTCTAGTGTTCTTTTGCACCTACAAACCCTAAAACACTAGAAGGATTCAACCCCTAAGTCATGGCTCGAGGTTTCAACCTAAATTGATCATGGCCTAAGGATGTCGAAAGTTAGCTAATGAAGAAATTGTGATGAGACTCCTGAGAATTTATAATGAGAGGATTTTATTCATTAGATAGATCGACAACATGATCTGTCTTAAATCTACCACCCAAAGAGAAATGTTTTGAAACAATGCTAGAAGAAACACCTAGTCCCATCCCTTCCCCCACATCAAGAGACCAAATATCTAAAGGAGAAGAGGGGGAGATCTTAAGAGGGGGAAAAGATGGACCAGACTTAGAATGTTCAAGCTATTTTGACACATTTATGGATCAAATGGCTTCAATTTTTCTCCATTGCGAGGAGGACAAGTCCAAATCATACCCTAACAAATTCTTTGGAAAGCATTGCACCTCAATACTAGAAACTAGATCATACATAGGGATGGAAATATCCCCCACAACTATATCATCCTTAACATGATGCAAAGGCCTAAAACCTTGAACAGATCCCTCCCCCCACCATCCTTAGAAGAAGATATATTTTCAAAAGGAACCCTAGGTTCACTGCATGACTATAGGGGGTGAAACACTTTTGCAGACACCGGTAGAACCCCATGAAATTGTTTTGAATTTTTTTTATCCGAATATACTAAAATGTGACCAACCCGATGACATATTGAATAGAAAAATGGAACATTTAGGTAATCCAAAAGTTACGTGTAGGTTTTCTCTCCCACTACCAGCTTCAAGAATTCAAAAATCCCCTATCTTAGGTCTAGTTCCATTAGAATCTTAGCCACTGATATAAAATTGTTAGATTTGAAGTTGGAATCATATGTAATAAACTTCCCCGGTGAATCCCCGATGGCATTAAGCTTGGAGTCTGACTAGAATTCCAATAGGAGATTTGGAAATTTAATTCAGATGATCATGCTCGACAGAGCCTCCTCCAAGGCATCGAACAACAGATGTAGGGGTTTGTCACAAATGATGTGTCTCTCTAAGAACCATCGACAACACAAGATTTTATTGGCATCTTCCTTGCATCGAAAAACAAATCCAATCCATCCTTGAGAAAGGAGATGGAAGATTGGCATATACCCTAGCAGTGAAGCCCACTGTCCATCCATCCATCGGTTAAGCACACTCATAGAGATCCCACTCCCACAAAATTTTCCCACAAGCGCCCTACCTTCCATGTCTAATATCTAACTAACTTGTAAGTCGTTCCCTACCACGAGTGATATTTCACCCCCTCACAATTTAACTACCTTCCTTTGCTTCCACCTTGATTTCTCCCCTTTCAACCACCTTGTATTTCCTTGAATATCCTCAATAATGATCTTTCTCCCAATGAATATTGAACACCTGACACCATCCATATCATAGGGTTTGAGAGGAATCACACCATAAACCTTTGAAACACTGGTTTTCGAAAGACACGAGAAAGAATATGGCTTGGCCTCACAACTAACCTCTTGAGATCCCTTGCCCCGAGGATTCGTAGGAAGAGATATCGAGCCTTGATAGTACCCATCTAGAATATCCAAAGGACATATTATTATTTATTGAACCAGACGAGCATATAATGAGAAGACACTTGAAAACTTGATACATACTTGTGAGCTGAAGAATCTTGAATACAAATCAATGTCAAGGTTTAGAGGTGGGATTGAAAATATGTCATCCTCTGTCAGCACGTCGTTTGAGTAGTCAACTAGTTGTGATGGATCCTCCATATGAAGGCATGGAGGCCTATGAAAAGCCCACTCGGCATGCAGAATAAAACCTAAACCCTATTTTGCAGATCCTCCCCTAATGTATTAATGTATTAATACAATTACACATACATTGATTTTGAGAATATTAATGTATTAATGCATTAATAACAATTAATGTGTTAATGTAATAACAACAATTAATAAAACTGCACATAAAGTGATTTTGAAAATATTGATGTACTAATTTATTAAATTATTAATGTATTAATACATTAATGTAAGAAATACACATAAAGACTTAGTCATCTCGTGAAAAAACCACCCAGGAATAGAGATCATGGTTTCTAATTAATGTATTAATAACAATTACTGTACTATTGTAAGAACTGCACATAAAGACTTAGTCATCTCATGAAAAAAATCTACCCAGGAATAAAGATCAAGGTTTCTAATTATATATATATATATCAAATGTTACAATGATATGGAGTTCAATCATTGCTCTTGTTTCTTCCTAATTGTAACATATGCACTATTTTTCATCTTAGCATAACACTCAAATTAGAAATTCAGTGATCTGTGTAAACCATCTATGGATTTAACTCTTGGTATGGCAGTGAAGGTCAACCCTTGTCTCTCTTTGTTTCCAATATCAATGGTATCCCATTCTAAAGTCAACCCCTATGCTTTGTGTATAGTAAGGGCCCATGTCATATTCATAGGTGTTTGTTTATGATTTCCTCTAATAATAGGTGTTATTGGTACAATGTTAGGAGAAGTGTTGTCAAATGAAACACCTATGTACTTATAAAAAATAATAGCAGTGAACATTGGAAGTTGAGGGGGATTTGAGCCAAGCATATAGAAAATATTTTGAATATAGACAAGTGCTCCATTAACTAAGACAACTTCCACCCACAAATTACCTGTCAACATGACATGCTAGCTAGGGAATAATAGGACTTCAGGTCCCAATTGATCATCATCAACACCAACAATTTTTGTTCTTCTTGTATGCTTTGCAACACATCTTGCGATTGGAGAATTCAATGATTTCAACATGTTCCTATTATGCAGGGTTACCAAATTATTTGTTAGGAACAAGTGAATTTTTGAATGAAATAAACTATTTTCCACATGAGGCAAACTCATATCAACACGTGACATGAGAAGATCCCAATCATCAAGAATGGGTTATGCATTTCTCATGTTAGTTAAGAGTTTCCAAAAAGAGGATTGTTTCAGATCATTTCCTTGCTAACAAAATATTGTATCCAAAGTGACAACAATGTTTAATTTTTCCCACAAAAAATTATCGGTTGTTTTATGTACATACAAAGGTTTATCTTTGATAAGAGGTGGTTGGCTAAGGTCACCAACAAGAATAATGGATCTACTACCAAAAGGAGTATATTTTTTATCTGTAAATGCTTCTTCTAAATGAGAATGTATCTATATGAATAACCTTAGTCCTATAAATTTCATTTCATCAATCAAAATATATCTAATATGCCTAATTTCGTCTTAAATACTACTAGAGGCTGCTCATGTAGTGGTTGCAAATTTTTAATAGGAAGTTTTAGAGTAGATTGTATTGTTTTTGCATGTATATTAAAAGCAACAATACTATTTGGAGCAAGCAAAAGCAATGGACTATTACCATTAGATATTGAAGTAGAAAGAGCATGAGAAACACAATGCATAAGATAAGACTTGCTGGTGCTAGATGTTTCTTGATTAATCATTTTAAGAGGATCATGTTTTCATATTCAACTGAATGGAGTAAAATGATCTTAGAATATTTTTTTTTTTTTTTTTTTTTTTGACAAGGANAGAACTGCCAACGACAAAACCAATAGATTGGGAATTTCATATAAAATCAATTGTAACACCCCAAGGCCGAGCCTCTGCTGAATTGTAATTATGTTATAGGCTGGTGAGCCAAGTGTTTATAAGATGGAAGACTTATGTGTTTATTAGGCCGGAGAGCCCAGATGCTAAGGCCAATGAGCTTGATTTTGTATATGTAAATACTCACATCATTAATAAAATTACATCATTGTGTGTAGACCGACCACAAAGAAAGAGTTATGGGGGACTAAGCTCACCTATGTAGGGAAAGGGAAGGGGCTAAGATAGAGGACTTACCTCTAAAGGAATAATATTATATTATTATTTCCTAGAGGCTAAGGTTTGACATAACCTATGATTTCCTAAGTTCCTGGGAAAAGGGAACGAGTGTTAAGTGGAGCTCATACAACTTCAGGTAGACATGTGTCAACCTGGGTGCATGCAGGTTTTATGTGGGAAAGTCAACTCGTTGGGGGTTCCCTCACCATTCTCATGATTCTCACCACTCTGTAGGTCAGCCATACTCCCCACTGATTCACACACTAAGATAGAGAGAGAAAGCCTTGACACAGCCAGTCATTACCTCCATCATTGATCTCTGCAAATTTGGAACCTATACACCCACGTTATGAAGCTAGTCGCGTTTCCTGTGAATCACAACACGACTACATAGTGTCTGAGCCATATCACACCTTAGCCTTTGTTGTTGCTACCCATGTTTTCTCTGGATTGGTGTGGCTTGCTTTCATTACCAGAGCCTTTACCCAATTTTTTCTACAGAGGTTACCCACTAGACTTAGGAGATGGATAGAAGAGGCAGGTTGTCAGGCTTGTGAGAAAATCTCTCAAGGTGAGAGAGTGTGCTGGGGAAGTGAGTTCTCCTGAAGGGAGTTTGATAGCAACTACAATACTTTGAGGCTTCTAGTCCAGCCTGTTGTTGAAGCTCTGGAAGGGAGGTGGACAACTGATGAACTTGTGATAGTGAAGGTGTACACTCCTAGGGTGGAACATGCGTGTGGGGGATGAGGGTTTGTGGTTTATGAGCGTAAGTGGCTCCTGGGAGAAAATCCTTCCTGTTGATTTGTGCGACTTTCCTATTTTCCTTGCCAAGCCTATGAATCCCTTGCCCGGTGGAGTTTAGTCCCAGCTCGGGGGTGACCCACTGCTAAGCGTGATGAGAAGCGTGGTATAAGGATGGGAGGTTCGTGGAAGGCCTGCACACAGTTGGTGGTCATTTATTAAAAGATAATTACCCAATATTTGTTCTCTGTATGATGTGTATCTTGAAATCAAGTTATAATGTTATTAGAATTGTCTGTATATATTACATGTATTTTTTAATGTTGTTTCTGCATGAATAGGTGCATGAACATAATGATATAACTGTTTAAATTTCATTAGACATATATGTATATAAATATATATGAATATCAGATGTTATCTCTATTTATTCCTGTTAATTTTTATATGTGAATATTTCCACAAAGTTATTCGGTGGCATGACCTGACCTATTGGTTTAAGGTCGGGAACGATCAAAAAATGGTATCAGAGCAGAAAAACAAAGATACAATCATTAGGTAGCATTTCCCGACAGAGGTTTGAGGGTTAGGGACGTTAGAAAATTGTATCAGAGCCATGGTTTTGACATTGAGCCTAGATGGGCCATGTTAGGGGTTAAGGAGCCAAAGGTTTTAGAGTGAATTGTTGTAGAGAGAGACAAAATATGAACCTTAGAGCATCACTAGGATTATGTTCAGAAACTTAGGAAGTATAACGGTTCAAGAAAACTAATAGAGAAAGAAGCCACAATAATCGTTGTGTTAGGCCGCGAGGTTTAAATTTGGTCCATAGGATCTATTCAGAAGAAGGCAGACCCTTCATAGTCGTCAGATTTAGAAAAGGTTTTAGAAATTTAACCCCTAAGTACTTCATACTTCATGACTTCGATGAAGTTTACATGTTATAGAGAAGAAAGGGATGAATCCCGAAGTCCCAAAGTCTCGAGTTCATATGGACCGTTCGTTAAAAGAGACACGTATCGACAGATCACCTTGTTTGGGAGTTCGATGTTTGGGAGAAATGAGGTGTGCTAAGGTGAATTCTCCCGAAGTCCCGAAGTGACATGGCATGATGACGTCACCCAGGGTGACGTGGACTTCTTTAGTTCTTCCATGTGTCAGTCAAAATGGAAATTTGACGACTTTGTTAGACCAAAAGAAATCCGACACGTGGGGCCACGTGTCACCACCTTATATGATGACATATGTACTACGTGTACCCTGAAAGATAAAGTAGTTTGGAAGTTCAGAGTTCAGGATATTTGAGGAATGCAAGTGTGAATCTTTTGAAGCCCAAAGTCCCAAAGTGACGTGACCTACTGATGTCACCATGGATGACGTGGACACATGGGATGCGTGTCATGTGTCAGTAAGTTAAGGACCTTTGGAGGATAGAAATGCCACTTAGAACGTGATATGTGTCACCCATCATAATGGGCCACGTGGTTTCTTCTAGTATTCTTCCACGTGGCACTCTTCTTGAGCATGGTTAGTGGGGCCCCTGATGGTTGCGGGAGACACATGGCCCCAGATCCTACACTTCGGAGGAAATACGGGTCGCATGGGTTGCGAATTCTCGAAGGCCGAAGTGTCGGAGTTCATCGTGACCATTGGAAGCCATGGATGCATGTCAGAAGATCTGACACTCTGGAGGTTTGTGGCATTGAAGGCTTTAGAAACCCTGAAGTATGGATCCTCGAAGCTAATTTTGGTCGTTGATTTGGGTAGAGAGCAGGGACCTTTGATTCCTCTTGTGTCACTTTCTAAGTTCACGAGTTCAGAGTTCGGGAGATTGGCATTGAGGTGAGTTGAAAACACCTAAAGCCTGAAACTCCAAAGTGCAGAGTAAGCGCCCAACTATTAGCACTTGGTCACTGCCATGGTCACATGTGAGTTGAGGGATGAAGAAAAAGGGGCTAGCGCCCGAAAGTGAATTGTAAGAACAGAGCAGGCCTTGGAGATAGAATCGTGGGGATTCTTGATTGAAAGAGACCCGCCGAAAATGGAGTCTGATATTCTTTCCGTTGAATCAGATTTTTCAAGTTACTCTGGAATATTATTAAAGACTGATAGCCTGACAAAATTCGGTTGTCTGCACATTTTGAAAAGTTACCAATTGACAGAACTGAACATAATTGTTACCTTGTGAAGAGAAATGGAGGAAGAATAGGATGCTTACAATGCAAAGGATGAAGTTAGAGGAATGGATGTCCATTTGGGAGTTGAAGGAACAAACTCCAATGGGAACGAAGAATAAATAGATAAAGAAGTGAGCATGAGGAAAATCATTAAGAATTTGCAAAAAGATGTCCAAATTCACAAGGCAGATAACAAAAGGCTTATGAGAGCCAGGGAGAAATAGGGAGACTTCAATATGAAGCTGATGCGGACCCTGGAAAGAATTTAAAAGAAATTGGATAAGGAAAATGGATCCAGTAAATAAGGAAGTCACAGGACCCCTGATGAGGAAAGAAGAGGAAGAAGTGGTAGTAGACATCATCAACACTCCCAAAATAATCCCATAGGAGAGCACATAGTAGCTCAAGTCCATCCCCTGTCATGAAACATAGGAGATCTGGGGTGGATGAGTTAAAAGGATAAATGAATAAGATCAAACCTCCTACTTTTGATGGAGAGCACCAGAAGGATGAACATGCTGAGACATAACTTCTAGGCATGAGGAAATAATTCCAATTGCAAAACTATTCCTCTCATGCAGAGGGAAGAATTGTCATCTATCAGCTAAAAGGAAAGGCGTCCATATGGTGGGATCAACTTATGCAAGTGTAGCACGTCAAAGAGAAGAATGTTACATGGAGGGAATTCAAGAGAAATTTTGAAAAGAAGTACTTAACTAAGAGGTATTATGACAAGAAAATGAAAGAGTTATTTGAACTTAAGATGGGAAGTATGTCCATTGATGAGTATGAAAGAAGATTCTTAGAGTTTTTGAAGTATGTCCCCTTCATCAAGGATGAGACAATTAATATTCAAAGGTATATAAGTGGGCTGCCATCTTTCATCAGTGACAAGATACAATATGATGATCCTTAAACTATGGAAGAAACCATAAGGAGAGAAAAATGTTTATTTGATCAGAAAAAAGGGAAACCTATTTTCCAGAAGGCTTTGGAAGACAAGAAGAAGTTTAAAAGGGAGCAGAGGCAGAAGGGGAACAAACCACCATTTTTTAGAATTAGTCCTCCAGGACAGTTAGTTTTGAGAGAGCCTATAATGGTTGAAGTAGGTGGGAAAAGGCCAAGGCATACACCTATGGAATGTTGGGGTTGTAAAGGAGATCATAGGTATAGAGATTTTCCTCACAGAAGTGACAAAGTGAGATTTGTTCACAATGTTCAACAAGGAGAAACGATAGAGGACATGGGTAGAAGTGTACCAAGGATCTATGTTAAGAACCAAAGACTGAATACAAAAACACCACAATAGATATACAAGAACAATATGCAAAATCTCTTTTATTACCATCAAACCCTTGAGGTAGGGAAACACCATACAATGGATCCTATTATGGAAGGGATCCTCTCCTGTTCACTTGCCTCTTCGAGGGAGTATCCTCCTATTGAGCTACCGCTACAAATACAATACTTCTCTTCATGTCTCATTACATTACTTGAACCCCTTTATATAGTGCTATCATCTTCTAAGAACATTCTAGAGGAGGAATCTTCTAGAAGTAGAACCTTCTAAGAAGCCCTCTTACATTAATTATATCTAATTACCCATTTATTATA